>JABUQX010029533.1:0-14439 GCA_015478945.1 Trachelipus rathkii
TATTTATATATACTTTATATTGTATATTTGATATTTTTTGTGTATTCCAGGTTATGAGCTGATTAGTGTCGGTTATAAATATATATATTTATTTCTTATACTTTTTTTAATATTTATTTTAATTTTCTATATATTAATTATTTTATTATTTCTCTTGATTTTATTTATTTTTACCTCATTTTTTTAGTTATTAGCTTATTTATTTATAGGGTTTTTACATTTATATTTAATATATTAATATAGCTATTCTTAACGTACAAGGGCTGTATTCAATTTATATCATACTTGTAGCCGCTCCCACTTAGGTAATAGTACAATATATATTCTCACACTTCTAGTTAATAACTTCACAATAAATTGCTATACGTAAGAACTGTTTAGGTAAAATTATACTCTATATTTATTTTATATTTTTATTTGTAGCTTGACGTATCTTTACTTAATATTTTTAATTATATATTAGTCGAGATTACATCTATATCCTTTGTAAATTCACGATACTTTTGTTTCCTACTTATGTACTTATATGTGTGTTTTTACCTTATTACTGTTCACTTTACGGGTATTTGTTTGGTTTTATTGGTTTGTCATATATTAGCTATTTATATCCGTATTTTTCTTTTTCTTATATATACTATACTCACGATAGATGGTAATTATACAGGTGGCTGCGCCTCATATATTATACGCTTTGCTAGATGGTAATAGGATACTAGCCGTTCATTAACTTTTTGAATTTATATATCTTTACGGAGGTGTGAAGGCTTGAGGTATAGTATATTTATGGATACTTTTTTCTATATATTGGCCCCTTTATATTATCTACCGTTCTAGTATATATATATACTATATATATATACGGCTTAATACCTATATGGGCGGGTAGCACGGGGAGACTGGTAGTATATATGTAGTATTCCATTTAAGTCCATACTTATATTATTTTATATTCATATAGTTATATAATTTAATATATATATCTCTTGCAGTGCTTTAATATTTATGGAGTATTTTATTTTTACTTACTATATTAAAACAATAATTTTTTAGTAGTTAGGTGTTTGTATAGTTTACTGACTTTAAAAATCCTACGAATTTTTTTCTTTGGATCAACATTTTTTTTTCTTTAAGTACAACTTTTTTCAACTAGAATTTAAAAAAAAAAAAACTTATATTTCTAACGCCCTGAAACTATATTTATTTTATTTATCACCTAGCTTTCTTATATTAGCTTTCTAAAGATACTTAACAATTATACTTGCAAACTAATGAGCACTCAAAGAGTTATCAGTTATTGAGATTCCTGTTATTATTCCTTTTTTCACTATTTGCTTCTTTCGTATGCTTTGATAACTTTGTAATTTAATTAATTTCGTTAGTAGGTTCACACTTCCTTAGTAGGCATTATTCCGTATGAAAACAAAAATTGTGCAAAACATTATTAACGGACCCATATAGCTCACAAGGTCATATACATAGTATATTATACTATCTAGGTACTATGCTTGTCTGGAGGTTAATATTTAGAGCTTACTACGGGATTAGGGTATTTAGAATTCATGATACTTTATCTCTAGGAATTATATTATTGACTTCTTTTTATATATTAATCATATATATTACTTACGTCTTACATTTTATTTTTGATGGTAAGTTATACTATTATTTCTTATTTTTTTAACATATATTATCTTTATATATATATTAAATGTGAGTTGGTATCAGTATTTCCATTTATTATAATGAATATATGACAATAAACAGGCTTTTTTCTATATCATATATGTAAATTCAACAGGCTGGTATTATCTCCTATTATTCTATATTCATCTACATAGTATCCGGGTATGGCACACTACTGGCGTATTATAGTATATATTGGTTTTCTTATAACTCACGTACCTACGCGGGCCCTTCTTAGGTTTTCGTACTTAAGCAATACTATGGTTTTATGGGAGGCTAGGATGTTGGCGTTTATTAGGTGTACGGGGTACTGAGATTAGGGACTAGTAATTGTGGGGTGGTGTAGGGATAGTTGAGATGCGGTGTACGGGTATTAGTATTACTCTCCGGTATATCATTTCAAGTAGCGCTGGTCATCGTGAATGGTGTATTATTTATGTCGCTATTCTACCCTCGTTAATGGTTGCCTCACTTAAGCGGTATTTGTATTCTTCTATTTATTATTTTTTAAGAACCTTTTTAAAGTTTTCAGTATATATGAGGAGATGTTTTTAGTTTTCTATTATTTATCTTACTTATATATTATTTTATATTATTTGTTTATAGGTATGTCTAATTATATTTAGTTGTCTATTAGTTTACATATTGTATAAAGTGTGATAGATTTCATTTCCGAATGCAATATATATGTCTAGCTGTACTGCTGGATAAGAAATTTGCTTTTTTTTCATGTTTCTTATCCTTTTTTCTTTTTATTCTATATTATAATATTATATTTATAAACATGCCTTATTTCTATTATATTTTATTAATATTACCTATATCTTCCGTATTGTATATTTTTATTTATATATTACTTTTACTATATATATTAATTCTAATATTTAATTATATATACTATATAGTAATTATATTATTAAGTTCATATATATAATTATTATTTATATATTATTTTATATTTGGTTATTTTGTTTCTTCTGTTGTTCTATCACTGATATAGTATATATATATATATTATATTTTAGGTTTTAGTGTCAAATTTTCTCTGATAATATATTCGTAATTTATATTATTACTAATATTATTCGTTATATATATATTATTAATTATTATATTTGAAATATATTTTATTTTATATCATTATTATATATATTTTTTTATATTATAATATTATATATTGCCTCCGTTTTGATTAATAAGTCTTATGTACATACATGATACGATATTAAGGAAAAATGATTTCAATACATCATAGTAGTGTATATTTTATATATCTATTATACTATTATTTCTCTTATATATATATTATTACTATATTTTATCTTTCTTATTATATTGAATCGATAACCTATTATCTTATTATTTGATCTCAGAAACATAATAGGAGTTGATATCGTATTATTAGTATTGAGTTTAAAATTTATTTATTGTTCAGTCTTTTATATTAATTATTATCTAAATATTATTATTATTATTTATAAGTGTGTGAATCATACATATATATATACTATATCATTATATATATAATTAGCGTACATATACTATTAAATAGGTAGGTAGGTTGTATAACCTTTTATAAGATACTTGAGTTAGTTTAGGCTCTCGGGTTAATATGCGAGTTATTTAGTATATGATACGTTTATTACTATATTGGTTAATATTGTTATTATTAGTGTGAGTATTGTTATTTCGGTTATTACTTATTGAGGTCTTTCTTCACTTAGCGGTTGGTGATAGTAAATGATCCCCCGTGTTCAGTCCAATAAAATTACGATTATAAGTTTATATGTAATCTTTGAGGTTATTTGTTTGATCTTTTTCCGTTATTTAATTGGGAGTAGATAGGTATAATTATTTAACTATGATGTTATTTCATGGGATATAGGGTATAGTTGAGGATCTCGATGATTGAGGAGTAGTGTGTGTGTTGAGGTGTATGTGGTTGATGTGTAGAGTGATAATATTAAAGATTGGTCGTAGTGTGTGGTTTTGTTTATGAGTGTAGGTGATTGTGTCTTCACGTCTTTCCGTATTATTATCCTATGTGATCACACAGTGCACGTTGGAAATTAATATAACGTGATATAGGTAACTTATAGTTATCAGCTGAGCGACGAGAATTTCCCTCGTCGAAAACCTGAGATTTTATTTATAGGTTTATATATCATTAAGTCGATCGATTTATTTAAATTTATTATACTATTATTATATTCATATATTATTATTTTTATTATATCGTACCATTCTCTGTAATATATGATTCTTTATTATACCTAGCTATAGTAAACAATATGATGGCTGACATTCTCATCATATCTGAGCCTTGCTAGCTCAAGTATAAGTTATCCATGAAATATATTATATATTCATATTACCTTACTATATATTCTTCTCAGAGTTGATAGTTATATTTTATTAGTTTACATTGAATTTCTTTGAAAATATTTTTATGGTCTAGGTCTAGAGGGTTCCGAAAAATTAAGTGGTCATGAGTGCGATTATGAGTGATTATAATTGTGATAGTCTTCTTAGAATATATCGAGAGTTAGTCCAGTCATGTTACTTTTAATACGTCTAGATGAGTTGTATAAAATCAGATGCTTTTGTGCTCCGATATGTTCTGGTTTTTCGGGTCCAATGATAATATTAGGTTATTGGTCTTGGGGCAGCTTATTGTAACCTTAATTTTTGTGATTTTTTCCGGATGAAGTCCTTCTGTCAGCCATTGCAGAAATTTCGGATGATAATGTTTTATATAGGGACGTATTATTCAAGAAAATGTAGTTTGCGCCACGATCACGCGTACTACTCCAGCGTTGAGCTCTTCTCTGTCTTGGAGATCTGTTATATTAACTGTTAGTCTCATTGTCTCTTCGCGCGTAGATAGTCGGCTTAGGTTTTTGCAGTACTGAGAATATTTATTGTGTTTTTTAGGTGTTTAGTGTTAATAGTGAGGTTATTAATAACAGGTTTAGAATTATTTCTTCGCGAGGTGACGTTGCCCTTTGAGGTGGGGACTTTGGTATGTATAAAGGAGTTAGATCCGATAAAGGATATTTTGGCCGGTTGAGGTATTTTATTTGAGCCAATACAGTGTTTTTCACTGCGAATTATATCGACGATCATAGTCCACGTAGCTGCGGTATTGTTCGCCTGACGCGTTTTGTTTGTTTATTACTGGATGAATATTGGCGATCGCTTGAGGTTGAGTCGAGTCTGTCGCGGTTCGAAATGAGACGGTCGTTACCGTGTTCTCTTGAAGAGACTGTCAACTATGTCTGGTTTTTGTTACGAGAGTTATATTTTGGGTACGACGTAGTTTGGAGAGTAGCTTTTGTAAGAATGAGTTTTTTCGGATTGTTTTTCATAATATGTAGACTTGCGCTTACTGCACATCGCGTGCATTTAGACCAGGATATATCGGGTTATTTCTTGTTGATGAGTTATTTAGTAAGCCTGAGGAGGTAATTCGGTGTTAGGGTGAGAAAGTCTGATTAGATGGTATAATTTCCTAGCAGTATAGAATGAAATTTAGCTAGTGAAATGATCACTTAGAGTCGGGAAGTGCGAGATGGTGATTGATTAGATATTTGGAAGTTGGTGTAATAAAGCGTTTATGAGCTGGTATCAGTTCTCATAGGGATCTTAGGAGGCAGTAAGCGGTTAATAGTACCCCTTTTAAGATTAGGGTTAAAGGGAGAAAATAGGGGGAACTGTAGAAATATAATCATAGGTGTGAGATAGTTCTTTATTTGCAGTTGTTTTTGTACTAGGCAAGGTCATATTTTTTGTTTGCTGCAGTTATATTTTTTGTTCGAAAGAAGTGCTGTTCACGAGTGACTGAGGGATATCTGATTTTCAGGTGAAAGAACAAGGTCGGTTTAGGCAGTGGGTAGAGGATTGTGTTGGATCAAAATCTATTAAACTATTGAAACAACACTGATTCGAGAAAATGAGGGAGAAGAAGATAAATTGTATTTAGGTTTTATGGATATTTTGTCATACAGGCCGCGTTTATGTATTAGAGTTTTTGATGGTTTGGGTGTGTTGAGGGATGCGGGTTATGGGCGCTAGTTTGGTGTTAGTTCGATGATATGTAGGGTCGTGGATGCGTGGTAAGGTTCTTGGGGGTTTTTGCTTCGGGCTTGATGGTTGTGAGATGCTAAAGGGAAGTACCTTCGTAATGACGAGTTTAGTGCAAGTTCGACGGGTGCTGGTTGTTGCTTCTGCTAGAGGGGAGATACCATGATGGTTAGGTGTCAATGGTTTGCATGGGTGGTATGTAGGCGCTAGTTGGATGGCGGCTAGGTCTCGGAGTACAGACAGGGTTTGTGTTATGTCTCCTTGTTATTCAATTTGTATACTGGTGGAGTTATGAAAGAATTGAAGGTGGGGATGGCAGGAAAAAATGGTGTTAGAATGGATGGAGAATGGAGATTGGTGGAGGGTGCCCTACCTATTATATGCGATGATTTGGTTCTGTGTGTGGCGAATCTTGAAGAGAGTTTGAGAGAGAGAATTGATAGAGAGATTTGGCAGGGGTTTGTGGGGTGGCAAAAGGAGGGGCTTGAAAGTAACGTGGATAAGAGTAAGGTTATGGTTGTGAGGGCAGGGTGGCATGAAGTGGGCCCGACCCGCAAAACACCCCCACACCTGGCGTTTTCTTCAAAAAAGCCCACTTGACAAACCCGCTATTTTTGCCCGACTTGGGTTTTTTCAAAAAAATTTCAGAATAATTGCATATTTAAAAATAGTAAAACAAAAATGAATATATAAAATTATACTCTTTACTTAGTGAAATGTTTTTAAACTCATTTAATTCATTTGTTGAAAGAAAATATCGATATAATATCGATATATACTATATATATATATTATATATATATATTATATAAATATATTATATTATATATTATATATATATATATATATATATAATATATAATCATATATATATATATAATATACTAAATTTCAAATATTTTTTCAAAAAAAATCCACCTTGAAAAAAAAACACTATTTTGCCCACACTTGGGTTTTTTTTCAATTTTTTTTTTCCAGTAAATAAATTTGCATGTAAAAAATAGTAAAACAAAAAATGCAAAAATAATAGAAATTATAATCTTTTACTTAGTGAAATATTTATAAAGAAACATTTTAAGTTCATTTGGTAAAAGAATATAATACTATAATATATATATACCGTATATAATATAATATATATATATATATATATATATATATATATATATATATATATATTATATATATATATATATATATATATAATATATATAATTATAATATATTATATATAATATAATATATTACTAATGAGCCGTGTCCAAAAGTGGGGACCAGCCTAGATTTCTTCGAGATCTGGGAGGAGTAACCAGGTCTGTAAGGTTTTTCATGCATTTCAACAAAAGTCTTTCAATTTCAACACTTAAAAATGAGACGTTGTTAGCAATTTAAAAAAACTGATATTTTTTCGGTCAAGAATTTCTTTTCATCCCTGTCATTTTAAATGGTTATACTTTTCTGACAATTCCTTTTGAGTTTTTGATGTGTTAGATACAGGTAACCATGTTTTCATTGTTGAATGACTTGTTGCAACTATCGAAAATTAGATGAATCCCTTTCTTCTACATCTGTTTATGACTCCATACTTTCAACTGTTTGTATTAGCACTTGATTGCACTAGAATATTGCCAGGAATAATGCCAAGCGCTTACAAGATTTTTTTCCGATGCACTTTTTTTTCTTTAATTTATTGCTATCTGTATCACTAAATGTTTACAATTTTACTTTGCTGGTGCTTTAGACATTCAGAACCTCAGTCCATTATTTCCTAGCTTTTCTTTCTGGATCCAAGAGTCTTTGGCATTACTGTTACAATCATTAACTTACTAATAATTAACAAAAATGAAACAAACAATTAAATTAATATGAACATTAGATTTATATACGGCTGACCAGGAACACGAAGGAAAATTAGAAAAAACCCTGAAACACCACCAACACATTAATATTATACGTCTCTCGTGTGATCATCTCATCGACTATGCTATGGTTTTCCTTTCCTGGTTAGACTCTTTCTTTGGTTTCTCGGGCTCATTGTGATGCTTCTGTCCTTGCGTCTGATATGTTGCGTAACGTCAGTCCGGGGACATTTCTTCCTCCGTGTCTCTTCCTTCCCTTGGATAGCCGTCAGTGTCTGTAGTAGGTTCATTTTTCTGTCTTTCGATCTCACTTTTTCTTATTGTCTTTTTATTAGCGTGTGTTGGTTTTTCTCTTCAGTAAATGTTTCATGTAATGTCGTAGTTTTAGCTGTTTTTTTTTTTTTTACATTTTGGCACTTACCATTACGGGTTATTTGGTTAAAATACTGTTCAATAAAAATACATACCTAACTAAATTTAAAAAAATTTAAAAAAAATCAATATCTCAAAAACTAGACAAAATGCTGGGTAAACACTTAAATGCAAGCCAAAACCAGCCATAAGTTAACAGACCAGGGGATGCTCAACTCCTTCAAAGGGGCCATTTTAGCCTTAGAAGAGACTAATTTAGAAATGTTATCATCACAACATGCATACACAATAAATCCATAAGAAGTTTTTGAGCTATCACCAAAATACCATGCAAACCCTAACCTTGTTTATCAAGGACATTCTCTAATTATCCAGAAGCTTTTACGAAGAAGAACAACCTGTTTCCACCAGTATAATTTTAGGATTACAGACAGTGTCCCATCTACTTTTGTGGCTCAAACCCATATGTCGCATCAATATTACCTGGAAACTTTCTGCGGTAATCACTTCAACCTGAAGCATATGCTGTTTATGCTGCTCGTTTTTTTGTAAGAATTTATTATAATCTTCCATAACCTTGACCCTTCTCTCAGCCGAATCATTTACGACTTTCAATTTCTTTACTAATTTCAGACCTTTGGCAAAACTTTTATTTTTATGCCACGTCAATGGATTTGTTTAAAGGAAGTCATTATTCGATTCAAATCTTCCGAAAAATCTTCTAATTTCGATTGGAACGAAACTTAAAAGAATTATCTACAAAAAGTTGCTTGCAGGAGTCTAGAGCATAAATATCTGAAATTAAGGGATGGTGCTTTATGAAAAAATCGGAGATAAAAGGGTGCTACAAAGGCCAACGAAGGTGGTGTAGCGGTAGTGACAATTATCTGCCATTTTCTACCAGAAACAAAAACAACGTCTATTTCAATCACTCTCAGTAGTATTTATCGCAAGAAAGTTGCTTTATATAGCAAGAATAAATATTATTACATCTAAATTTCAATATTAATTGGTAGGTGAGGACATTATAGGTCATGCCTGGGTAGGCAGTTCATCACAGAAGGCATTTAGGTTTGTTTTTAAAGCGCAATTTGAAACTGGGCGTATTTTGGATAGTAACCTAAGACTCAGTTTTTAGGACATTCCGAGGAATGAAAATAAAATTTGCATATTATGAAGGGTTTATTTCCACCTTCTAATATCATCAGCCAACTGTTGGCTAAAACTTTGCCATAATCAAAACAATTTTTTATACTGCACGTTAGAAGGCATCGTTCAGGACTTTAAAGGGAAAAATTCCACATCTGATTTAGACGGAAACAAGGTAATGGTTCCTTCCAGGGAAAAGTTTTACATAGTAGTGATTATCTTTAAACACTATGTTTTTGTTAAATTCAGACTATACACCTTTCCTTCGAGACTTCTTCATTAACATTAAAATATCAAGGCTTCAAGAGTAACTATACGTCAAGAAATGTTCTACTAACTGTCCTCCACAAACTATTGTAATGGATTAAAGATAGCAGAGGATTAAAACTGACTTACAAGAAGAATGGGCAAGATTTTCGAGACACGAAGGGCCTCCACTATTAGAGGGCACATTCAGTTTATCAATTTGGTCAGGGTATAGAAATTTTTTAAAATATACCAAATGGAATATCTGACATCTAAACATCCTATTCATACATCTTTCAAATGAAAAAAGGTGGCAATATTTGTAATAATCTATTCATTAAAAGCATGCAACTCTACAGTCTCACAACATGCCCATATTCTTGACTTAACTGATCCAGTTTAATTTATATTCTCTAAAAGCCATTTATTAAACCAGAATATTTCAAAACTTTATATCAAATTAAGTCATCAATGAGTAAGCAAATGGAACTGCTTCTACAGCCAAATAATAACAAAAGGTAAGAAGTAAATAACACTAAGATGAAATAAAACTATGTATGTCATACAAAGTTTTCAAAGTCATGCTGCTCTGCAATCTTTAGAAATAACATACACTTGTTTCGACCAGAGTCTAAAAAGTAGCAAGCGGCATTGTACCCTTGGTACAAAGTGATTTCTATAAATGGGAGAAGATAGTTTTGTTCACCCATTATTAAAATTCAATGCAAAGATACAACATAGTTGAACTGCTGGATTTTTGAATCCTTTTTACATAATAGCAGAAATATGAGTAGGAAGAGTTTACAATATTGCAATGTCGTAATCTAAAAGGCCTCTTGATTTCCGGAATCTTCTTCTGTGCTTACTTGGACTTCTGCAAACTTACAATATGATGCGCTTGTCACAGCGTTCTAGTCCAGAACATGTGGGTGTAGACGGACAGTTTTAGATGAAAAACCAAAGAAACTTTTTCAAATGCTCTGACTGCGCATGCTGCAAAAAATTTACAGGGCAGCTGAAATAGAAAACTTTGCTTCTAAAACGGAACATTGATTTGGCAGCTTTGAAGTAGTCTTAACAGTTTTCAAAAGGGTGACTTTTAAGAACATTGGGGTGGAAGTGTTTTTCATTATTACATGGCCTTGTTTTGGACCCATTAGGTGATGCTTATTGATAATTTATTAAAATTAAAACTATCCAGGATTATTAGAATTTTATTATGGATAATTGTCTTGTGTTGCAATTTATTTTTAATAACAAGTTAAGTTACTTTCTGCTCAGGCTGCGACCTTGCATCAGCTCCAAAGGTTTCCTTAAGGAGACGAATTTCAAACACATCAATTATACTCGGGTAATCTGTTGGAGTTTTATCAATTAGTAGGTTAACGAATATTGGGGGTAATTTATTAACTACGAGGGAACTAATCATTTTGAATCCTGCTGTGTCAGGAGCAAGGAAATCCAACCCGTAAGACTTAATCTCATAAGCTAAAGCCTTGACCTCATTAATAAAAGGTTTCACCCCGGCTAAGCTATCCTCAGGGGGGAGGGGAGATTTATTATAAAGTAAATTATCTACTATATATATTTATATTATTAATTATTTATAATATATATATTAATAGTATAAAATTATTTTATACAAATTTATAAAACATTTGAAAGTGTATCACTATTTTTCAAGCGCTAGAAGAGAATGATTTTTATATTTTTCATCCAGTTTTATAATTCATTATGTTGTTTTTTTTTATTCTCAATGTCACAACCTCTATTCCTTTCTCGGATCGCTTAATACCCCCCCCACCCTAATCAACCTTGAAATTATGTATAATATGTATATTAAAAAAAAAAATGAAGACTAGCATCGGACATCTCCAATCCTGCATGTGGCAAGATCAGCATGCCGCCAAGGATATTGGCAAAGGAAAGAAAAAAACATCCCTCGATCGGTCAATAATGTCAAGGTGAGAACATTAGAGCCCAGAAGGTGGAGGCGCCGAGTGGATGAGGTACTCTATATGTAGTTACGAAACACTGGTGGTGTATAGCAAAGACGGCGGCGTAAGGCCCTAACAGGGTTGTGGTACGCACCGGTATTGGAAGGACTAGCATCGAGAGGGATTAAGAACGGTTTCGGCAGACTGAAGGCAGGTTAGTTGCACACACGCCGGGGAGATCGAGAGTCGTTCCGCGGAGCTTAGGGCGCGGGATCGACATGAGAGTAAAGACAGTTGAGCTCGGCGAGGCGGAATCTGTAGACTGGCATGGTTGCGAGCGGTTATGCGGCTGATCCTTAGTGATCTGGGCATCTAGCGAGCGGTCTGCAAACAGCATGACGCTTGCTAAAGCGCCGCAGTGAGCCAGAAGAGAAAAGAATTCGGGCAATGTTACGCTCGACGCGGGCCGGGATAGCATAAGAAGGATTAGGGTGGGACACTAAGCTTCGGGCTTGTGTGTACACTCGGGCTTAGCTCGGTTTCGGTACGTCTCAAATTCGACACCATATCGCATCATTATAATGAAAATGAATTTGTGTTATGAATGTGAACTCAACGACTCGAAGTGTTCAATGAGAAGACCAAACCAAATCGAAAATTGGAATGACTCTGGGAATTCTACTGTGTGGGCACACAAGGGATGGCGAGAGAGAGATGTATGAGAGGAGACCAAAGAAAATTGAGAATGAACAGACAAAAGAGGGAGCAGAGAGAGAGAGGAGACAGGAGGCTAGGAGAGAGGGACTGGCAGGGGGAGGAAAGGAAGCAGGGAGCGGGCAAGACAGGGATTAGATGATGCTCATTTATGGCGGTGGCGTGTTTCCTCTTTGGTGGGCGGTCTATCTGGCCGCAATGTCTCAGGGGCCTTGTCTTTGACTTGCGGATCCTATGCAACAAGAGGTCTGTCCGGAAATGAAGAGGGACTGGCCAATAGAACCCCCCCGGGATAGAGGAACCGAGAGATGAGGTGAAGAGGGATGGGAGGAAGAGGGATAAGAAGAGTGGAGGAAGAGGGATAAGAGAGGGGAGGAAGATGGACAGGGAGATTGAAAGAAGGGGGATGGGGAGATGAAGAAGGGGGTTGAAAAGAAGGGGATCCAAGGGGAGGGAAAGCTATGAGAGAAGAACAGATCAGAGGAGAACGTTACAGGAAACAAGATAATAGTACTACGTAGGCGTTTAGAAATTGCTCCTACATTATTATTATTATTATTATTATTATTATTATTATTATTATTATTATTATTATTATTATTATTATTAGTTATTATTATGATTTAAATAGATTACATTAATGAAATTCTAAATATAACAAACACGTTTATAATAAACAATAGCATTGCAAATTAGTTATTCATTTTAATGATTGGTATTATTACGGTATTATTATTATTACTTTCTCTTTGCTAGAACAATGATTTGCACTCTTTGATTCCGTGAGTCCTTTGAACACCTTTATGAACATACCCTTCATTAAATCTTAAATTTGTTTTTGTTTTGGCTTCAAATGGGGCAAGGCCCGTTGGTTTTCTTCTTGTTTTTATCACGTGAAAGATGGTAGTGCTATCAATTCCTTTTCAAATATCCATTTTCAATCCAGTCCTTTGTCCCAAAATGGAAGTTGAAATAGGTTATAACTATGTCTTGGGGTGAAAAAAAAATTAACGAAAAGATTTGCATTTGGGATGTCGAGTGGCGGACGGTCAGGCTCACGTACGGCATCCGGCAGAAGGCTAATGGAATTAACCCAACCCCAAGGGCCCACACCCCTCCCTAAATTTATATGAAGAAGGTAGGATGGAAAGATTCCTTTATTTTCTCTTATATCCTATACATTCTATCTCTCTCTCTATAAATTTTTTTTCTCGTCTCTAATTAGGTTTTATATAACTGTTTTTCCAGGGCGGCAAAATTTCACAGCATTACCCTCTCTCTACTCTCTTCTACGAAGGATTCATATCACGAAAAATCTATACTAGTCGGGTCTCCTCGGCGTAGCGCTCTCCTTCTCAACAGCAGGTGTACGATTTTATTTATAGGTCATACAATGCCATGAAGCGGTAGAGGAACAGATGCGAAGGAATAACGCGTTAGAGAGGACGTCGGGCAAATCTATCTCTCTCTCTCTCTCTCATCTCTCTCTCTCTCTCTCTCTCTCTCTCTCTCTCTCTCTCTCACCCTTAATACAACAGTGAGAATCAAAAGTTTACTATATTGACAATGAAATACACAGTACTCTGATATTTAAATGAAATACGAAAATGAAAAAGAAAGTGTTTAATATTAATAAACGTAAATGACCTTTATTTTGACCTTCCTGACCTTTAGGAAGTTTTGCATTTCACCTTTACTCTTTTTTAAAAAGGATAAAAGAATTTTTAGGGAGAATACTTCCCCTTTCTTTTTTTTGTGAAATTTCTTTGGTTTTTTGTTTTTTTTTTTTTTTTGTTTTTTTTTTTGTGAATTTTTCTTTGTTGCTATGGGAATACATTGAGGCCCTCAGGGTAAGACTTCTAGATGCCCTCATAACACCCACCAACGGAACGACTCATCGTAGGATTGCTATCTTTAATGATTTATCACAGGTATTTTAGTTGTATTTAATTTTAATATAACAATACCATGTTGTTTTATAACATTTATTTGTATTATTCATTTATTTATTTATTTATTATTATTTTAAAATTTGTAAAAAGCTTAAATCTTTGTTTTCAGATTACCAATGATCTTTAGATCATTGGCAATATAATATATATTATAGTAATATATATATAATATTATATATATATATATAATGTGTTAGATATATATATTAGATATAATATGATGACTACGATAATTTTTATTGTTTAAGTTGTATTTTAGTAATGGCGGAGTAGTAAGGTTAGCTCCGGATATTCGGTGAGCGGCAAGGAGTGCTCGGCGCTACATTTCTGCGTGTAAGTATTGACATAGGTAAATACAAAGCATAAGGAGATCTATACGTGATGATGCAGATAGCTTTTTCCTATATGGGGCTGCTTGATATCTAAATATATGATAAGCTCCAT
>JABUQX010029534.1:0-23458 GCA_015478945.1 Trachelipus rathkii
ACAAAGAGAGAGATTGTATGATCATCACGCATTAAAGGAAAAAAACGAAATCTAATAGAACAACACTTCATCACTAATAGTAAATCAATTTAAAACAGGATTCACTGAAGAATTTCTACAGTCCGTAGTGATGAAGAAACACATACATTACCAAAAGATAAAAGATGTAGTGCAAATGATGAAAACTATCACCAAGAAAAACGATTTATAAGATTTCCATAATGAGGATGTCCTAATCAACAGTTTAGACTGCTTGTGATGAATAAGTTTAAGGGAGCAAAATGATAATACTCATATATTATATATATATCACGCTTTGAGTAAACTTGCAAGGAATACTTTGAGCTACTATGTATACTTATATTCCACAACTTAATGTATAAATAAGTTTACGAGACGTTATATTATAAGCCAATGCTGAGGCTAATAATATGAAAATAGAGAAATAGTAGACTTTCAGGCAGAAAAATTGATGTTTCTCCAATAGCCGCATAAAATACATCAATTTGCAATTTCATAATACTAAATAGAAAAAGTAATAATATATTATATTATACTTGTAAATATTACGTCTTTCATTAAGGGGCGCAAGGTATGTAGAAAGAATGTTGAGTGGGGTGAGGTGCAGTTTGAGTTGGTACTACTTAATAAATCAGTACCCTGGTATATAACTATTATGCTTATAATTAAGATTTTGGCATCTCAAATTATAGATGTATGAAACTAATACTCTACGGTACTGTAATATATATATATATACTATATATTATATATATTTATATATATATAATACATATATATATTATATATATATATAAATATATATATCTCATTATATATAATATAACTAATAATATACTTTGAGTATGTATATATATAGCAAACAATCCTAAAATTTAACAAACACTACTAATATATTGCTGGAAAATAAGAATGCACTTTTATACTTTAATCGAAGATGTGCAATTACTTTTTATCATTAATTTTCTTGGTTAGCCTACGTACTCATGGTCACTTACCACGTGAGTTAGTAGTTGATATACTATGAAAATTTACTTATATGAGATATTATCATCTATATACGTAGATTTATCATAATATTAGATAATAATAAATAATAATTTGTGTAGTACATGTAGATAATTATGTAGTCGACCTCATGGAAATCGCCTTTCTACGTAAAACATATCCGTAACATCTCATTCAGCATCATATGAATTTTACTTAAAGCGCAATCTAGTCGAATTTTAGCCTTTACATTTATGCGCTTATCTGATACTCACCACTGCTGTCTCGTATATATCATAAATAATCAAACATCCGCAATTATATATACTATCGAGCAATTACGCGCATTCACTACGTGACATTACTGCGATAGTTAAATATCAAAGCATTATACCCGCATATCCGACACCGCTTGGATGCTGAAATAAAAAATGAACATTCCTGCCTGCATAATCACATAATATATATATATTATTAAAATTAATATATAGTATATATAATATATATATATATAAATATTAATAATTAATTAATATATATATATTATTATATTAAAATAATATATATTTTATAAATTAAAAAAATATCTTTCTCTTTAGTCTAATCTACTTCTATTTATTTAACAATTAATAATTGGTGAGAGTAAGAGTTAGTATGGAGTATAGTATATATATATATATTGAGAGCGAGTTCAGTAAAATAGAAAAAGCAGTAAGGAGAAACATATGATAGTCAATAAAGTCTGATAAAATGAATAAGCCACAGCTCACTACCGCCTAGTCTACTCAGTACCAATTATATATAGTGAGAAACTTACGATATCACTGCATAGTCAGTAAAATCCACCCTAACTTTCATGGTACATAATATATATCAGTATAGTATGATATATATACTATACTAGCGAACGTGAGACACCCCACCTATGGTAGAGTCGTTACATAGTATAGTAGTTTCATTACCCTTTGAGCCCATTATGTAGGCCTACAACTAATTATATACCACTCACTTACTAATCCCCCGCCATTTATATACACACTTGGTGTCCGTGCGTTACGAGATCCCATAGGCACTGCGAAACTGCAGCCCCCCCAAAAAAAAAAAAACACCTTTCTTCCCGCCTCTACCAAACTCACATTTCTCTCCTGCAAACATCCTCTTTAGCTGACTCAATCCACTTTTTCTTCGGTCTCCCAGCCGGTCCGTTTCCAACACACTACCACTATACCTCCGCTTAACCAACTGACTATCATCATCCTTTCCATATGAAAAAAACCACTCAACATACTTTCATTTACTCTCATTTACCCCTTTCTTCACACCACAGCAACCTTTAATAAGTTCATTCCTCATTTATCAGTTCTTCCTCACATGCTGCACTCCCACTAAGATTGTTCCATACGAACACATTGAACTTTAGATCTCATACTTCTTATTCAGGACCATAGTCTCTCTCACTACTATACAATAACGCAGGTAACAACATCCCTCCATGTAACCCTAGTTGCACTCAGACTTAGTCCTTTACAATTCACAAATGATTTAATTGCCACCAGCCACCTTACCTGCCATTCACAATTCTCCTACTACACTCTGCATATCCTTCCCCTGTTAACTGAACGCAACAATAATACCCTACGATACTCTTTAAATCATTACACTTGTTCCAGCCTGCTCACCAATCTAACATAACTTCACACTGAGGATGTCCTCTCCTCACTCACACCATAACCTTACTCTTATCTACGTTTACTTTCAGCCCCCTCCTTTTACCCACCCTGCCAAATCTCTTTATATCCTCTCAAACTCTCTTCAATTCGCCACACAGACACCAAATATATTTGGTATATATCTCCTGATTTATTCTATCTAAATTTTTATATAAAACTATATAATTATCTATATATATTATATATATATATATATTAATAATAATATAATATATATATTTATATAGCTATTTTTTCCTCCCTTTTTTTCTGATAAATAATTTTACAAATTTCAATTGACTACAAAATCTTTATCATAATAACCACAAAATTGTTTTCATAAATGCCATCATCATCGTAAAAGATTTTTTTATTATTAATAATGTTGACAAAAATCTTTAATAGAGTGTAAAATATGCCAAAAAAAAAATAAAACTAGGTAGTTCACAAAAAACATTTAATACAACGCCACTTCATAACCATATGGAAAATCATCACCGAAGAGAATATCTGGAGTCAAAAATTTGGATAGTAAAAGGGAGAATCCTGTTTTTTCTAGAAAAAAAAAACAACCCCCCAAAAAAAAAAAATTAAAAAGCGAAAAACAAAAGATCGAAGCTGTGAAACAAGTGAATCTTGAAAAATAGTCTTGCCTCCCCCTTGGATTAAAAAATTTTCCATATCAACTGACCCCAAGATCAAAGACAATTCTCAGAAAATACATAAAATTTTATTGCATATGAGTAACCAAGCCATTCATAATCAACTGAAGAGCAGGGACTTATAAAACTTGTTGCCCATCTTTCAACCAGAATATCTTATTTCTAGTAGATAATATTTTTTTTGTAGAAAGACTGATGGTTACCAACTTCATACAGTAAATTGAGATCAGCAGTATTCGAGGAATTATTTAAGTCCAATTATATTTCATTAACTACAGATATATGGATATGCTAAATATATCAAATGAGTCATTTACTTTTTTTATATGGATAGCTAAATATTCAAATGAGTCATTTTATTTTTTTTAACTACTCATTAGCTTCTGAGCCCAGTTTGAAAAAGGACTAATGCATTCCATTGGCAAAACTATATATATTATATATATATATATATAATATAATATATATACTAATATATTATATATAATAAATATATATTATATTAATATATATATAATAGTATATATATTATATATATATATATATATATATATAATTTTGGGATTTTAATATTTGATTTAATGAGTATCTTATTATTCTATATTTTGAGATATTTGGAGTAAAATTTAGTTCTCAATAACTGAAGGTAATGTTACTACAAACACTGTACATTGAATACTATAAGGCTACCATTAATATTTTGTAAAAACAATGGGCTATGGTTATGTAAAAATAAATCTCTTCCAGCAAGATTCTTCTAATTATCAAGTTCATTAGAAATTCGGGTTCCGGCCGGAATTTTTGAAAATTTTCGACCGAACAGGAAAAAAATGTCAAATTCCGGCGGGAATTCCGATCACCTCTAATATATTATATATTAATATATAATATATATATATTATTATAATATATATATATTATATATATATAATATATATATATATAATATATTATATATATATATATATATAAAAATATATATAATATATATTATATTATATAATATATTGGTATATTATATAATATATATATAATATAATATATATATATATATATAATATATATATATATACTATATATATATATATATATATATAATATATATTATATATTATATATTATAAAATAGACTATGCAAACCTAGTTCTATTATTACCTTTTATAAAATTGTATCTATATTATTCGTATCTGAATAGTTTATCACTTTTTTTCTAAATACAAAATTTCCAAATCTTGAATCCAAATCTGATATATATCAACACATTCTCTTAAAGCCTGAATAAAATTGAAGTATATAGATATATATAATATATATATATATATATATATTATATATATATATATATAGTATATATATATATATAATAGCAAGAGATAATAGTATATATATATATATATATATATATATATATATATAATATAATAATATATATCTATATATATTATATATATATTATATAGTATATATATATATAGTATAATATATATAGTATATATATAAATATATAGTACTATCTGATGATAGCAGACATATGATGAAGAGTTAATCATCATCAAATTGCATGAATAGTGAATGTTCTATTTCTTGCAGTAACAAAATTAGAACATAAGTCTGTTAAAAAGTATTTAAGTAGATATGTAGAGTGAGAATAATACGTAATGCATAAGAAACAGTATCTAAATCTTAGGAATAATATAGAAGTACGAGAATACCAGAGGTGTGAACCAGATCATTATCAATATCCAGATCATAAGTTCAGATTACAGGAGTGGTCCTTATAAGATATCTCATCGTGAGCTGTTATGTAATCATTTATACTTCATATATTATTTATCTTCATATTATAAAAGTGACACGACTAAATTCAATATCTGACTTAACTAGACGGTACGCATATAACATGACCATATTAATATACTACTAACATATTAACATTAATTTATATTTGTAATTATATTATTTATATATTCATACATTATTATTTATCGAGAAAGCTTCACTAGCCATTAGACACCATCCATTATTTAATCAGGTAAATTATTCTTTCATTTATTTTATTTTAGTAAATTATATAAGTCATTATTGTTTATTAGTATCAATTGCGCAACTCTGCTAGGTAATATAATAATGGGTGGTAATGAAGATCAAAAGAAGGATGAAGAGTGCAGAATGATAGGAAAGTGCCCCGTATTTTCAGGGCAAGAGAGAGATTATGAGAAATGGAGACGAAAGGTGTGTGATTGGGTAGAATTAAATGAGAAAGTGGGGAAAAAGGGTTTAATTATGACTGTATCTAGAAGGGGAAGCGGAGGACATAACAAAGAACATCAGTATGGGAGATTTGTCAAAAGAAGGAGGAGTAAAACTAATTTTATCAGCCTTAGACCAAAGATATAAGTTAGACAAAAGAGTAGAGTGATTCAATAGCGTATTAGATGTATTGAAAATTGAGAGAAAATATGATGAGAGTGTAAAAGAATATGTGATTAGATATGCAAAAGTTAATGAGTGAAGCAACATGTTTAGGAATGAGTGAATGGGGAACAGATGTGAAAGGAGCACATCTGTTATACTCGGCCAGATTAAAAAAATGGGAAGAGCAAATTATAATAGGAGGATGTGGTGATAGCGAGTTAGAGTATGAAAACATTAAGCAGCAAATGTTACAGATATTTGAAGATAGAAAAGAAGATAAGAAAAGACAGGGGAATGAAAAAATGTGGTGGGAGAAAAATAGACAAGCTATGGATGAGAGTACAGGAGCAGTGTATAAGAAAGAAACAAAAGAGGCTATAAAAGAAGAAAGACAAGGTTGTTATAACTGTGGAGGATTAGGACACATGAGTTGGGAGTGTTTAAAGAAAGGAGATAGAAGGTGTTTTAAATGCATGAAGGATGGGCATGTGGCGAAAGACTGTATTGATCAAATGGTTTGTTTAAGGTGTGGTAGAAAAGGACATGATTCTAAACAGTGTCAGACTAGAGAGGAGAATATTAGAAAATGTAAGAAATGTCGTAAATGGGGGCATGAGGAAAATAACTGTTGGTGGAATATTAAGAATATGAAAGAAAGAGAGATGAATATGCAAAGAAAAGAAAAGGATGAAAAGGATAGAATATATCTAGGGGAGAGAACAGAAGCGATTCAAGGTGAAATTGAAAGAGAGGGAATGATTGAGCAATTCTGGATATGGAGTAATAGTATAATAGTGATTGTAGGGAATGACTGAGGAAATATTAGGAAATCATGAGTAAAGAGGACATTTATAACTTAAGGAGAGTGAAGAAAAATAGTCAAAACATATTAGTTTTGGGGTCAGATTATAAGGAGAAAACGTTTATAAATAGTATGATATAATGGAACATAAATTATTTAAAAAAATGATTACATGAATGCATAAACGTAGGAGATGAAATACGATGGTTATAGGAACGAAGACAACTAAAAATTTAGGAGCAATAATTAACATAAAGAGTAACCTAGTGGATTTAAGGAATATAGGGTTACAAATACAAGGAAGGGTGGATAAGGTAGGACACAAGGGTACCTTTAATAAAGAGAAAACATAGGATATGGTTTAGTGGTGATAAGTGGTGGATAGGACATACAGAAAAACAAAACGAAGACAAAATAACAAAAATACATAAACAATTCGACATTGTAGTAGGGAAAATCTAATAATGTTGGAAAAAGCATACAGAGGTGATTAGAAATATGAGAGATAAAAATATATTAAAACATAATAAATAAAGTGATCGATAACTGTCAAGCATGTAAGGTGTACAAACATACACCAAGTAGACCAGTAGTTGGATTAGAAAGAGCGACACGCTTCAATGAACTGCTATCTGTGGATATGGGAGAAATAGAAGGAAAAAGATTTCTAGTCATGATAGATGAATTGACGGGATACGTACAGGCCATATGGACAGAAGGAAAGAAACCAACAGAAATAGTAGGAAAGATTATAGATCAGTGGATAAGCGTGTTTGGAGCACCAGATAAAATACTCTCAGATAATGGAAGGGAGTTTCAAAATGAAACAATGGAAGAAATGTGTGAGATGTTTGATATAAAATTATTAGCAACAGCGGCTGAAAGTCCTTGGAGTAATGGAAAATGTGAAAAGATGGTAGGACTCTTAAAGGAAAACATCAGAAAGTTACATGAGGATGGATATACAAACAACAATCTGTGTTTGAGATGGGCAGTATATGGGAGAAACAATATACCAAATAAGGGTGGTTATACAGCAAATAATTTAGTTTTTGGATGGCATAAAATAGATATATGTAATGTGGATGATGAAGAAGGATGGGAAGAACAAGTAATAACAAAATAACAAGTATAGGAGGAAGGCGTGGAAAGAAGTAATGAGCTTTCAAGCAGAAATGAAGCTAAGGAGAGCTTTAAATAGTAACATTAGAGAGAGCAAAATTGCAGATCTACAAGTAGGAGAATGGGTATATTATAAGAGATAATGATAAACGATGGAAGGGACCTGGAAAAATAATAGGAATAGACGGAAAAACGGTGATAGTTAAACAAGGAGGTTCAATAAGATATACTCAAAGAGTACATGTGAATAGGGTCAACAAAATTGGGACACATAACAAGAATAAAACGGAGTTGACATCAGAAGATAACCTGGAAGAAACGGAAGAAGAACTGGAAACAGCAGAAAATGAAAAGAAAAGAAAAGAACAAGAATATGAAGATGATTTTAAATGAAAAAGAAAAAACAGAATACAGGTCAGGGGTGGGACAATTAAACTGGTTGGGACAACAAACAAGACCAGAGGCAAATTATCATGTAAGTGTCTTAGGGAAAAAGGTGAAAAATGGGACAACAAGTGATATGAGAAAACTAATAAAAGTAATGGAAAAAACCATGAGTGAAGAGAGACATTTTAGAATGGGGAAGTTACAAGGGAATATCAAAGTAAAAGTGTTTGCTGATGCATCATTCAATGAGTTAGGGACAGGAGAATCACAAATAGGATATATCGTAACAATAGAAGATGACTATGAAAATAAAATACCAATCATATGGAAATCAAAAGTTGCAAACCGGGTCGTGAGATCACCATTAGAGGCAGAAGCAATGGCTCTGTGTGATGGGTTAGAAATGGGAATATATATAAAAAAGTTATGATGCAACACGGAATAGGATGTAAAATTTGATTGGATATCTAAGCACTTTCGTGGAAATAAAGGAGCGAAAATTACTTTAGTGTTAATGTTTGGTATATCTGACAATTATAAAAGAATTGTTACGAAAGGGAATAATTGATGATATATGCTGGATAAATGGGAAAGAACAAATTGCAGATGGTTTGACGAAAGATAACGGAAATAAAAGAGGATTATATGAGTATTTGTTGGAAGAACATTAGGGGGATGTGAGAGAGAGAAGAGAGTGGTGTGAGATTGATAGCAGACAGTGATGATGAGAGTCATCATCATTATCTGCTATATGAGTGTTCTATTTTTCAGTAACAAATTACATGTCTTTAAAAATAAGTATTTAGTAGATCATTAGAGTGTGAAAAATATAATCAAAAGGAAACAGTATCTAAGGCTGTAGGATAATATAGAAGTACCAGAATACCAGAGTGTGAACAGATCAATATCAGATTACAGGAGTGTCCTTATAAGAGATTTCATCGTGAGCTATTATGTAATCATTTATACTTCATATATTATTGTTTATCTTCATATTATAAAAGTGACGCGACTAAATTCATTATCAGACTTAACTAGACAGTACGCATATAACGTGACTATATTAATATACAATTAACATATTAACATCAATTTATATTTTTAATTACATTATTTATATATTTATACCTTATTATTTATCGAGAGAGCCTCACTAGCAATTAGAAACCATCCATTATTTAATCAGGTAAATTATCCTTTCATTTATTTTATTTTGGTAAATTACATGTCATTATTATTCATTAGTATCAATATATATATATATATATATATATATATTATATATATATATATATATAATAATATATTATATATATAATATATATATTATATATATATATTATAAAAGAAATTATATATTATATATATATATATATATATATATATATATATATATATATATTATATTATATATATATATATATATATATATATATTATATATAATATATATATATATTATATATAATATATATATATATATATATATATAATATATATATATTATATATATTATATATATATATATATATATATATATATATATATATATATATATAAAAATATATATCATATATATTATATATATATATAATATTTATAATACGTTATATATATATATATATATATATATATATATATATATATATATATATATATATATATATTATATATATATATATATATATATGTAATATTTGTATTTTTATATATATATACTGTATATAATTAATAATATTTATATATATAATATATATATATATATATATATATATATATATATATATATATATATATATATATATATATATATATATATATATATATAAGGGGGATATTGTTCGTGTTTTTATATATTTATGCTAGGAAGATTAAACATAGCAGAAACCATTCTCAGTAATGGATAATACACCATGTGGTTTATAATCTCCCCATGTGGTGTTTAGTTTTAAGTATTATGGCTTTCATTTATTGGAAAAACCTTGTGGAATTTGCATATATTATAATATTGTTTCTTTTCTGTTTTAGTATTGTTATATATTTTAATACATGTTCTGAGGAATGTTTAAGTCACAGAAGGATTAGATAGGTATTCTTGTGACTCACTTTCTGTTATCATTGTACCAAGAGTTTTTCTTGAAGACCTTATATGCGGATTATAGATTCATCTAAGGTCAGTAATACAAAGATAATTAACCATAATCTTATCTCTTATGCAATACTTTATAAATAATATATTATAATTATGGATTAGTAAATCATGATAGTAAATGTAATTTAAACTTTACAGTTTACTAAAGGATAAAGAACATTGGGTAAAGGAATAAAACAAGCCCTTTTAGAAAATAGGGTGAGTTAAACAAATGAATATATAATTTTGAAATGTAAATATAATATGATAAAATAATATACAATAAAGAGTAGGTAAAAGCCTTTTCTAAAACAACAACACTGTTAATTACTTTTAACAGGCTTCTAATACCTGGGAGTCATCTCTGAATCTGTGTTTTTGTATCTGGGACTTTAGTCCAGATTCTTTGGATTCCTTATTCCATCCTGTAAATCATTCTTGGATCTTTATCTGAAAGAAAAGATATTGTTCATTAATTCAAAGCTGTCATTATATTGTTAATCTAGCCTCCTATTTCCTAATACTTACCTTAACTTCTTACATGAACAATATTTGGAAACTACTTTCGTTTCCACTCTCGAATCTGATTTTATAATCCTATGAAGCTTTCTAGAGCTAATGTACATAATATATTTAAATAGATTTTAAGAATAAATAATCAATAATTGTGGTGTATATCACTTTCTTATTTATTCTTTGTTCTGTGAATTAGTTATTGGATTGTTTGTGTTGGCAGTCCATACTTATTCATTGGTACTTATACTTATTTAAACTATTAAAATCCTTTCTACAGTGGAAATTGAGTTGGTAAAACCTTCCTTCTTCCACCAATATAATATTTATAATTCTTACAAATCAAATTAAAGATAGAACTTTTTCTGGTGTGTCAAATCCCTGATTATTTACTTTTGATTAATTATTTCATTCTATTCTGTGATCTATGGAAATATAATTAGATTTAATCTTCAACTTTAATATTCAGTCAAAATCTGTGCAGTGACACCTTGGTTTAATATTCAGTCGAAACCTGTGCAGTGACACCTTGGTTTAATATTCAGTCAAAACCTGTGCAGTAACAACTTGGTTAATTATAGTGAATAATATACTTACAACTGATCTTCAAACTGAACATCAGGGCAAGATTTAATATAGAACAATTTATTAGTAAATGATCACAATCCTCTCTGATAGTCATACAAGTTAGCAGGCCGATGGAGTCCTAAATGACAAATTTCCTCCGTTACGGAGAAAATCTAATCTGCTCCGTATTACCTCGGATGGTGTCATATGGTTGCTGTGCTGACTAGACCTTCAAACCACTATCTTCGAACATCACAAACCTAACATCTGTGAAATCTCTATAAATTGACTTTCGTAACCTTCTAATTCTTCAACTTTATACTACAAGAAAGAGCGGAGAGAGGTACCTCACCGTCGGGATTGTTGGTCCCAGCGTATCTCCTCTCCGCCACATAAATAAATTAAGTGGCGCCGAACTGGGACTTGTTTGAGTTCCCTGGCTTGCGTGCACTAAGGGAGTTGTGACCTCGCTCACACGACATTTATTTTTTGAGAAAATCATCGATTCTCTTCAGTATCTTTTGAGGAAATCTTTCTTTTTTTTTTTTGGTACTTACATTAAACAGATTCGAGAGTTAGTTAGTAATAACCCTCCAATCTTTTTGAAATACTTTCCATTAAAACTTAAAAATGTCAGAAGAAACTCAACTTAAAGACTTGGACACAAACATAGGTGTTGATGGCCAAGAGACTTTGGACTTCGATCCATCTCTTGCAGCTATCGCATTAGATCCACGGTTAGACCAACGTTTGCGTGATGATCGAAATAAAAATAAATTAGAATTGAATGTAGGAATGAATGTGGAAAATAAAGACAGGGTAGAAATTTCCAACTCTGACATACCCTCAGTTCCCAAATCTGACTTAAATCACTTGCCAATTCTAACTTAAAATCAGTTCCCAACTCTGATAAACCTTTCACTGAGACCGAAATGAGTACTTTATTAACTAAATCCAAAAACAGGTGACAAGTGAAAGGAAAGTGGCTAATGTAAATTCGGTCAGTAATGCTGAACACAGAACGTTTCATGATCGAGGACAAGTATCTCGACCAGGCTTAGATTCCATAATTTGGCAAATGAATCTGGGGTTCATTCGTTCCAGGACAATGTGAGTATAAACCTTCTTAGTTTCCAATCTTCGACACGTCAATGCTCTTCTACATATACACCCAAGTTATGTAGAAAATTTCTAGAGAATCAAATTCTTCTAATTCTAATTCTTTATTCTAATCTAACATAATCCTAATCTATTTATTGCTACTCCTAATCTTATTGCTAATCCTAATCTTATTCCTAATCCTAATTCTGGACTTACTCATAATTTTCTTCCTAAATCTCAACTTTTTCCTAATCCCAATCTTCGTCATGATTATATATCCCCAAGAAATTACTATAATCCACCAAAGTCTCTATTTAGAAATCCCGATATGGGTAGAGGCAATAGAGATTTTCTATCCCCAATAAATAGAGGAGAGGCTGACTTTTCCGAAAAATATAATAAATTGATACAGCCTAAACGAGAACAAATTATTAGAAATCAATATCCGGAGCACCAGATGTTATCAACTGACCCTAGTGTCTATTCTGGTTGTTATCCACAAGGATATTCTCAAACACATTATGAACGTCGTATTCCTGATGACGACGAACCTTCCATGTATTCAGGACCACACATGAAACGGAGACTTGATATGCTGGAGGAAGCCATTGTGCTTCTTACCCAGTTACTCAAGAACTCTCAGAAACTGAAGGTTGTGGATCCTGGTAAATTCAAATATGAAACGGAACAAGATCTCTTGGTCTACCTGGCTGATTTTGAGGCTTATTGTAGTTTACACTACCCAAATGCCCATCACCAATGGTTAAGACTACTTGGTCGCCAACTGGAAGGCAAATTTCTGAACATCTACCGAGAAATTATAAAAGATAAATCGTGAATATTTCTCTGTACGGGATGGTCTAGTATGTTGGTATCGAGATGAGGAACGAAAAAGAAAAAAGAATACAGAAGTATCATGCCGCTCCGATACCCCCTAATGAGAACATCAAAAATGTTCTGCCCTTCGGTTGAGCGCTACGCTAGGCAAGCATATATGGAAATGATCATGAGAGATCACAAGATTCTTATGAACCGTTTCCTTTGTAGTTTGCTCTCAAATATTGAAACATTTCGTAAACCGTCAATATATTAAAATGATGGAGTTGGACGGCTATAGTCTTCCTGGGAAAATATAGTGAATTTCGCTGATTCTTTGGACAGGATAACGCTTGTTTTTCACCAGGTTTCTTTTGTCAAAATAATCCACACAAGGTCGCCGCATCAACTTCTTAACTCGCATTGACAGAAAAAGTGGACCTTCACACGAATCTTGGAGCAGTGGTTCAAATTACTACGGCACTCGCCTGGATGGACTGATGTTTTTGGAACACAAAGTCCAACAACGCAAGACTAAACATCCAAGATAAGCACAAGTCGGAATCAATCACGAATAAAAGTAGCACTCAGAACGAAATAATGGTAGTCGCTATTATCATGACTCCACCAATAATTACAAGAACCATGATAATATAGTTCGTTCTGACCCTAAGTCAAATTCACAGAGCCGTCCTCAGGTTGCTGACCGGAGAAATGTTCTGTGTCACTACTGTGAAAAAACAGGTCACTCCATGGAAGAGTGTTACAAATATCTTGGAGTATGCAGTTACTGCAAGAAGAAAGGTCACGTCCGGGGAAATTGTCGCTCTAGGAATTCTTCTTCATCTTCTTCACTAAATATTAGGAAAGTAGTTTGTCCCTTCTGCGGGGGTCCTCACGCGGGGATGAGGTGTTCACCCATTAGCGCTTCTCCCCAGTCTCATAATCCTGATCACGAGTCTTCTTCCCTTAGAACTGTTCCCTTTGAGAAAGTTTATTCCCGGTCGTATTCTTCAAATCAAACGACCAATCACAGGCCTCCATCATCCAATCAAGTAGAATCATCTCTACTTGTAAGTAAAAATTTAAACCCTTGCGATAATGAGAAGGTGCGGTATGATCCCCCTTTAAACTCCTGGTCTCCCCGGATTTGAGTCCTCTGGTGGAGAATAACCCTTTAATTGACTCAGTCATTGATGATGGAGGCATAGGAAATTGTCAAACTTCTAACCTTATTCCCGAGAAATCTTCATTACGACCTCCCGTAGAAATGAATAACCTTCAAAAATCCTTAAGAGAGTGGTAGTCATTGTCACTTTCAAGGAGGACCTCTGGATTTGTTTTCAGTTGCTTTGGTTCCATAAAAAGCTCTGGTTTCTACAACGTTTGCTCATCGCGCTCAGCAATACGTACGACGATCGCGATCTACGATAATCGACTCTAGACTGAACATACCGAATTCTAAGCAATAGAAGGAATTTTACATTACGACCTCTGTAGATTATCAAATAGTTAACGCCATCAAGCGGTCTGGTCAGAGAACATTCAGTACCTATTGACTTCTATATTGAATGTAATCTGTATTTTCATGACAGTGATTATGTCTCTAAACCAGTCATTTTGTTGGTAGTTCCTCAAGAATTTATGCGTTAAGCCCATAGTTTTCAGGAGGCTGTCAGCTTCTTAAAAGAAAATGACCTTCTCCCAACTTTAACTACGCCGGTGAGTTCGGTAAAGATCTATAGACTCTGATAAACTACAGCACATCCCCGTAGTTAAGGATGAGAGTCTAACATCCTTTTTATAAGTGTCACGGTTAAAATTCCATTAACGTTCCCTCCCCGTTTTCTTGTCAGTGGTGGAGGTAAAGTGTCTTCATCTGAAGTCTCTGCCTTGGTTGGTTTTCAATCAGAAGCAAATGGGAATCGTTGCACATTGCTGGGGTATTGGATTTGCGAGATTCGTGTAGGATCGCTCTATTTAATCCTTCCGATACACCTCATTATGTTAGGAAGGGAAGGTACTGTGGTAGGTAGTTTGTGTTCTTTGGAAGAAGAAGATATTCTTCAAATTAATACTAGGCCAGTAGAGGCGAATTCCGAAATCAACTTTAAAGCAGACGTATGGTCCCCCACTAAGTTGGAAGGAGGAGTTTTGCTTTGCGGATATTCCTATCTCTGACCTCGAAAAGGAACGATTAATCGCAGTATTACTAACATGAATCGGCTCTCAGTTTCGGTGACCACGACGTTGGGTGGCTACTAATATACACACAATATGAGGTGAAACTGGTTCGACACACCCCATAGTGACGATTCCCAGTACGCCCCGTTTTCAGGGTCTTAGTCAAAATAGAAACCAATGTCATGAACCATAGATATGAGATGAAATATGTAAATTGCCAAGTCAGGATCTTTCAACTGTGGTTAGTGAAATAATGAAAGATTCACCGATGTTTGAAGATCTATACAAGGATTTCAAACTTTTAAGAGATATTCACTCTCTACTGAAAATCAATGATTGTTTAAATATAGCTACAAAAACTGACTGCACCAAACAAGAGGGTAAAATCATTGTAATAAGAGCTTTGCAAATTACAGGAGAGTATTTGAAAAACACTTTGGAATCGCCAAATCTGTCGACCATTACAGGTAAATGCCCTTTGGTGTAAAGAATGGTCCGGCTACATTCCAACGTGGGATGATGTTGGCATTGGAAGAATTACCATGGTCCGAGGTTATGGTATATTTAGATGATATTATCATTCTCAGTAAAAAAATATAGATGATCATCTAAACACCTTGGATCGTGTCCTTTCTGCACTAGAGAAAAATGGTTACAAACTTAAACCCAAAACTCGGCTTTGTCGTACTGAAGTGGAATTCTTGGGTCACCATAATATCAAGACAGCCGATATAACTTCCTCTTCAGAAAAAATCTAGAGGCAGCTTTGCGAATTTCTGTCCCACATACGGTAAAACAATTACGCCTCCCCAGTCTTCTGGGAATGGTAAACTTTTACATAGGCGACATAACTTCCCCGATTGTTCCCCAAAATCAGTAAGCCTTTATCACGCAGACTGGTGGTACGAATCCATTTAACATGGACGCGGAAGACTCGCTACACGCAGCGAACTTCGATCAACTTAAAGGAGGCCCTAGTAAATCCTAACCTTGTTAGGTTTTCCCTGATTATAGTCCGGAGGTTTCTCCCATGGAGCTCCATGTGGATGCTTCAGACCTCGGGGCTGGGGCTTGCCTTTCACAAATTCAAGACGGCGAACGCAGGCCAATTGCTTTTATTTCCATGACCTTTAATGGGGCTCAAAGGAATTATGGAGTAATTGATAAAGAACTTACTGCTTTGCGTTGGGCTGTCATCTCTTAGACCTTTCCTCCGGGGCATAAAATTCATTATATATACCGACCATATGCCACTCATCTATTTACAAAATATGAGTCTGGTTGATGGGAGGTTAGCTAGGACTATGGAAGAGCTCTATGAATATGACTTTGATATTAGTCATATATCGGGCCCTAAAAATATCGTTGCCGATGCTCTTTCCCGATCTTCCGTAAATGATAATATGGAAGAACCCGAAAATACTTCTTTGGATTTCATTCCTCCTGGGTTCTTTCCAATAGAAATCAGCGGAGGAGGGGACTCATTATATAAATGTTTTTCTCTTTATTTATATGGATCTGTCGAGAGACATTTAGAAGTAAGAGATGTTCTTATTGAAGAATTACAAAAGCATCCGGTAAAATATAAGCTTCAAGGTCAATTGGTTCAAAAAAGGCTTCGATTATTAAAACTTCCGGGTCAATTACCAATACCAGAAGTTATTACTGCTTTTACTGATGTCTTTAAAAGTTAATGTTCACATATATTATGCCCATAATAAACCTTTAATATATGGAAATAATGCTGGTGGTGAACCCTGTTATTTAAAATGTTTAGCCGGGATTCACTATAATTATCTGCTAGTTACTTCTAGTAGTGAATAAATGTTATGTCGACTCCCCTGGAGTATATACGCCACCGGAGACGAACCAGTCTTTTATAACTTCTTCTCTGAGTTGTAAATTGACATATGATTTTAACCTGCGGTGAAGTAAATAAGCACAGAGAATAAAGTTAGCTTTGCTTCATCTATTTAAAAATTTTACTTAAAGTTCTGTTGTTTACTTACTGACTGAAAAATTAATATAAAATACTTAGCCAAATAACTTATCTTGTAAACCTTGAACCAGATAAGTTACAAAAAAATCTTATTCCTATCTTTATTAATCTCTTAAGCAAACTTCCTTCTGAACTATTGTTCTAATAACATCTTCATCTATTGAAGTTGTTTGAATGTATGCTTTCTAGTGTGCCTGGAAAAAAAAAAACCCTCCTAGTATAAACGATTCTTGTATAATTGATCTTTGTGTGTCTGGGTTATATGAGGGCAGACTAAAGATTATATTATTCAACTACAGATCTGAAAAGTCTTGTGTAAATTGATTTCCCTACTTTATTTAACCAACAATGGTTAAATATATATACAGCATACATATATACTGTATGGTTTTAATTCCTCTAGTAATTGTGGATATATTCATCGAAAACCGCGTACCTCAAAGAAATTTATATATATATTATATATATAATATTGTGAACTATATATATATATGTAGTGATGGTACATATATATCTCACTAGTTCTCCGGCTTTCCAACGTGCTTGTCATGCTTCATGAAAAGGTTGTGGAGTGGGAGAGTTTAAAAAAACTTACTGTTTACAGATTTTCCTGGTTCCTGAAGGAGATATGGGAGGTTCTAATGATATCCGGCATGGATGAGTAGATTTCTCTTCGAATCGTAAGGAACACAATGGATAAGTATAATGAGGGGTATTGAGGAATACAAATAAACAGGAAAAAAGACTTCTTAGAATTGTTTTGTATTGTTCGAAATAAGTATACCATGGTATCCTAATAAAAAGGTCTTGTTAAATGAGGTATGCCGGTGTTTCGATGATGAAACAATTATGGTAATTTTTCAAGCTGATATTTCTGACTATGGAAAAGTTTAGTTAATAACTTAATTTTAACATTTTCATTTATTTTACAAGCAAATTTTATAAATTTAAATGTTTTTTTTTAAACCAGTCAATTTCTCAATCATTTGTTACTTCTGATTTCAACAATCAAATAGTACAATTGAGAAATATAGAAGGTTAAAATGATTTAGTTTTACTCTATTTCATTTTTTCGCTTCACTTGACTGTTATCATTTAATAAAAATAATATCTTAGCGTAGGAAATATTAGTTCATGCATTTTATGTAGGATTGGAAATTTTGTGGTGGCTTATGTATTGACATATATATTGATGTTTTTCAGAATTGATTGAATAAGTACCTGGAATTTGATTTTTCAAACCATTATTACAAAAATGCCCTTACTATTAGCCATTGGATCATCAGAAGTATCATTATTCCGAAACCAAAAGAAATATTTACGGAACCAACATGGAGTGGCAGTACGAGCTGATTACGCCTCTGGACGTCCTATTTCCTCTTGCATCTCGAGGGTACAAACCTTAATGACCCCGGATGTCAAAAACATTATAATCTGGTCTTTAACAACCACCGCCTGGAAAAGGAAAGAGCTTAAAAACATCGATCATGATGTAGCAACAGTGTTTGAACCTGAAACGGATTTATCTGTGGAAAACGTTCCTGGCATTATGGAGAAAATTACCGGAATCACAAAAAAGATTAATCCTCAGGCTAAAGTCTATCTGTATATTCCACCCATGCAGGATATGCACGCCTTTAATAAAAAGCGTATTATTCGAGACTGGGGCAGTAAGTATGGCAAATATACTTTGGATGACTCAGAACTATCTCCTGAAAAGATGAGAGACCACTCCATTCACAGTTTCAAGATGTTCGAGTCTTTGACGGAATCCCGATACAAATGGTCCGATAAAAATATTATAAGAGGAACGGAAATTTTGAACTTTTACCATGGCAAACATAAGAAAAATGACCAAAATACTCAAGTATTCCCTCATACTCAGTATCTTAACAAAGAAATACTGATAATGAATTCTCCCTTATTGTTGGACGGTTTGCACCCAAATCGCCTATTTTTAATTAACTTCATGGAGAAAATGGGGCATTTTTTTAAAATAAATAAAATTGCTGTGAGGTATGAACCTTACACACCTTTACAAGGTAAAGCAGCAAAGAAAAATGAGAAGAGCCGATCACGTCCCATGGTTGCCATTCTTACTAGAGAAACTGGACGGATGGACCAAAATTATTTACCACCTTTACCTGTTACCAATATTGTCCCTAATTATAATGTTCCCGTAGATTATACCCCTGAATATCCTCAATCTGGTATTCAGCAAAGAAATTTTTCATCATCATTCCCATCAAATTACTTCACTGATTCAAATTCTTATGCACAAAATTATCCTATACAGGACCCTAATTTTTCATATTATAATAAGTCCCAATCTGGATATAACCCGAACCAAATTCCTATTAGTGATCCTTTGTACCAACCTTCATGTAGTTACGCTTCAACTGGTCCATGTAACTCGTCTACTTTACCTAATTATCCATCAACTGCTTTCTCAAATTTACCTAGTTATACTTCAACTGCTTCAGGTAACTCGGCTAATGTATCGTTTGTAATCTGAACCGCGCTGGAGAATCCCCAGATCCAAACTGTACTCGCGTCAAAGTTTGGGAGAGGGCAATGGAACGGATCAGGTGGAAAGATATGAATGAGAATCAACGGCAGATGACTTATATTGTGGGCTCAAGAGTTTGAGGATGAAAAGAAGTCCGTTGCTGATCTTTCTTCTTTGAACAACGCCCCCATATTGTAAATCATAACTGTAAATAAATTTTTGATATGCATTGGATTTTGTATTGTATATAATGTTATGAGAGTCCTGAGTATCCTTCTCTACGGGTCTGTACTACACTCTTTGCCTCGACACTCCCGTCTTTCTGAACGACGTGGAAAATGGAGGTGGGGGGTTTTTAGAATTTAGTGGGGGAGCGATATAAGGGGGATATTGGTTCGTGTTTTATATTATTTTGCTAGGAAGATTAAAACATAGCAGAAACCAATTCTCAGTAATGGATAAACACCATGTGGTTTATAATCTCCCCATGTGGTGTTTAGTTTTAAGTATTATGGTTTCATTTATTGGAAAAACCTTGTGGAATTTGCATATATTATAATATTGTTTCTTTTCTGTTTTAGTATTGTTATATATTTTAATACATGTTCTGAGGAATGTTTAAGTCACAGAAGGATTAGATAGGTATTCTTGTGACTCACTTTCTGTTATCATTGTACCAAGAGTTTTTCTTGAAGACCTTATATGCGGATTATAGATTCATCTAAGGTCAGTAATACAAAGATAATTAACCATAATCTTATCTCTTATGCAATACTTTATAAATAATATATTATAATTATGGATTAGTAAATCATGATAGTAAATGTAATTTAAACTTTACAGTTTACTAAAGTATAAAGAGCACTCAAGAAAACCTTGGGTAAAGGAATAAAACAAGCCCTTTTAGAAAATAGGGTGAGTTAAACAAATGAATATATAATTTTGAAATGTAAATATAATATGATAAAATAATATACAATAAAGAGTAGGTAAAAGCCTTTTCTAAAACAACAACACTGTTAATTACTTTTAACAGGCTTCTAATACCTGGGAGTCATCTCTGAATCTGTGTTTTTGTATCTGGGACTTTAGTCCAGATTCTTTGGATTCCTTATTCCATCCTGTAAATCATTCTTGGATCTTTATCTGAAAGAAAAGATATTGTTCATTAATTCAAAGCTAAGTCATTATATTGTTAATCTAGCCTCCTATTTCCTAATACTTACCTTAACTTCTTACATGAACAATATTTGGAAACTACTTTCGTTTCCACTCTCAATCTGATTTTATAATCCTATGAAGCTTTCTAGAGCTAATGTACATAATATATTTAAATAGATTTTAAGAATAAATAATCAATAATTGTGGTGTATATCACTTTCTTATTTATTCTTTGTTCTGTGAATTAGTTATTGGATTGTTTGTGTTGGCAGTCCATACTTATTCATTGGTACTTATACTTATTTAAACTATTAAAATCCTTTCTACAGTGGATGAATTGAGTTGGTAAAACTATCCCTTCTTCCAAAGTTTAATTTATAATTCTTACAAACTAATTAAGATAGAATTTTTCTGGTGTGTCAAAATCCTGGATTATTTACTTTTGTTAATTATTTCATTCTATTTTCTGTGATCTATGGAAATATAATTAGATTTCTTCAACTTTAATATTCAGTCAAAATCTGTGCAGTGACACCTTGGTTTAATATTCAGGTCGAACACCTGGTGCAGTGCCACCTTGGTTAATATTCGTCAAAACTGTGCAGTAACACTTGGTTAATTATAGTGGAATAATATACTTGGGAACTGATCTTTCAAACTGACATCAGGGCAAGATTTAATTATAATGAACATTTATTTAGTAAATGATCACAACATCCTCTCTGATAGCCATACAAGTTTAGCAGGCGATGGAGTTAAATGAACAAATTTCCTCGTTAGCGGAGAAAATCTAATCTGCTCCGTATTACCCCTGATGGTGTCATATGTTGCTGTGCTGACTAGACCTTCAAACCACTATCTTCGAACATCACAAACCTAACATCTGTGAAATCTCCTATAAATTGACTTTCGTAACCTTCTAATTCTTCAACTTTATACCTACAAGAAAGAGCGGAGAGAGGTTACTCACGTCGGGTACAATTGTTTTGGTCCCAGCGTACTCGCTCGTCCGCCACATATATATATATATATATATATACTATATATATATATATATATATATATATATATATATATATATATATATATATATATATATATATATATATATATATATATATATATATATATATATATTGTAAGGATTTTAAATCCTTACCACCAATTACCATCAATTATTTGATTATATATGTTTATTCTTTTCTTATTACAGCAATCTCTAAAATGGATTTCTATGTTTATTAATGCACCTTGCATTTATCTAATTCATTTACTTCTATATTGATGATCAATTCATTCAACTTGTATCCGACCACAGTGTCCTCTATGAGCAACTTTTTCTACAAAATAATCAAATATATGGCCTCAAAGGTTTGAGGTAGGTCATATATTATAGTAAACAAACCTAAATGAACTATATGGTAAAATATTAAAATAAAATTTAAATTAAAAGCATTTATATCTAATAAATTGTAATAATTTATAGGTCAACTGGTAAGGGACCTTTCCCTTTGCTATTCACTAAAACTAGTCAGGGGGCCCAATACATTCAACTTAGAACTAGGCAGGGACCCTTTTCCCTCTATCAAAAATCAGACGTGTTAGGGACCTTCTTCCTTCTAAATCAAAACTAAGCAGGAGACCCTCTAAAACTTTGCATTGCAATCAAAACTAGTTAAGGGAATTCATTCCCTCTTCAATTCTACAAAAACCAGCCAGGGTTCCATACCCTCTATTATAAACTTGAAAACTTTTCAGGGGATATTTTCCCTTTCTTACCTGGACAAGAAAACAATTTTAAACCTTTTGAAAATAATTTAGGAGACATTCCTTTTCTTTGTAATTCAATAGAAAATTACTAAAAACTGTTATTATAAAAGTGAAAGTGCAGTTTTAAGATTGAATACCAGTAAGGAGTGAAGCATAGACTTCTTTAAAAAAGCTAAAAAAACTTCTTATAAAACAATTTAGTGAAAGAGCCGAAACTCTTTGTGTGTATTTTAATTTAACTGACACTTATTTTAGTAAACTTACTTTAAAACTCTTAATTTAAAATTAACAATTAAAATTATCAATTGTGTCATATTAAGGTGTTTTAAAAATGGCATTATTTAATTTATTTATAAACATTTTTTTCTTATGTATTATTATGTCACTAATGTACATTGGTAAGATGTTACACCTGTATTCACTTCTCTGAAGCAAAAATTATAACTTCCTCGTACTTCTAGTGCATAAGCCTCAAAAGGAAATGTTCCCGCAGTACATAACTCTAAAGAAGAAATGTTCCCGCAGTACATAACTCTAAAGAATAAAATTGTTCCCGCAAGTAGCGAATGTACCTAGTACCATCGCTCAATAAGAAAAATTAT
>JABUQX010029535.1:0-22500 GCA_015478945.1 Trachelipus rathkii
AGCTGTATTCAAAGAAGAAGTCGGAGTCTGACCAACTTCGGTGGATGTTCGGCAAATACATAGGAGTTATGTGTCAGGTTCGTTCCTGGTATGCTAAGAATCAAATCTCTGTTGTTTAGTTAAAAGTCACATCTTGGTAATGTATGGTTACGGGGCGTGAAGCCATTTTGTAATATTTAGGGGTATGCTATGGAGCCTATCAAAACACTCTAGTCCCAAACCAAACTATAAGAATGTTATACGTCTTTAAAGTGGGGTGTGTGGTATATATTATTATATGCTCATATCACCCTCGATAATTTTTATATATATATTATTTTAATGATAATATATATATAGTATTAATATATATATATATGTAATTATATATATAGTAATAATATATATATATATAATATAAATATTAATATATAATATATAATATATATAATATATATTAAATATAATAATAATATAATAATAATAATATATAATTTCCAAATTGGTATATCATTCTATCAATCTACCAAAAATTGTATTCAAAAGTAAATTTAAACTGTAACATACTAAATATATTAATATTTTATATATAATATTAATATAATAATATATATATACAATTAATATTTTTTTTAATATTTTAAATTTTCTATTTTCAATTCCTTTGTATTTAATTTATTCAATACTTTATTATAATGTTAAAATTTTGTACTTAATAATGATTATATTTATTTCTATCTATCCTCGTTTTCTATGCTTTGAACACATTAAACTTATATATTATTTATAATATAACATTTTACTTTTAAAAAAAAAAAAAGTTAATAATTTGGTACTTGATATTTCCTTGATAAAAGAAAGTGTGAATAAATCGCAGAGTTGAAAAAAATTGGAATATAATTTTTTGTATATTTACTTTTTAATTATTAGTAATATAGTTTACCTGTACGATTACAGGCCACCTCAAACCATTCTTAATGTCGATATCCTTGTCAGGCGGCAATCTTAGTATATGCATTATTAAGTATTTATATATATACTTTAATATCATATACTTATATTATATATTATATAATATATTATATATATATATATATAAGATATATATATATAATATATTAATATATGATATATATATTATATATTTAGTATATTATATATATATCATATATATATAATTATTATTGAGTTTTAATATGATGGAGGAACGGAGCCTCACATATATATATATATATAATCACATAGAGCTGAATTTAATTTTCATGAGAAAAGGTTTGTAGTTGCTTTTGTGTTGAAGACTTAAGAGAAAGAGTGCCAAGTAAAAAACAAGAGCTTGCAGATACTGATCCTTTAATGGAGGATATTTAATAGAAGTTAGTAAATGCTGTAGTGAGGTATATAAATCGGTATCCGTTAGTGATGTGTATAAACATTGTTAAGGGCTGTGATGAAACTTATTTAAGAAGTTAATTATAAAAAATCTACATTAATAATATTTTAAAAAAATTAAAAAATAATTTAAAATTCTATTATATATAGAATCATATATGGAGTTCCAGCGAGTAACATCTTAATCTGGTATTTGCTTTTTGATAATAAAAATTTTTATATTATAATATTAATAACTTAGGACCCTACAAAACAGTTTTTTGGTATTATGATTATTATTTTAAGTAGATATAGTAGGAATGGACATTCGTGGAGCGGTACTAGTTATATATATATATAAGTTAAAGGATAAGTGAGGAATATTGTAGAACGATAACACCATAAATGTAGCTATCACGGTATATTAGGTATTTATCTAAGCGTTTTAGAAGCTCAACTCATTCTCACTAACCCCAACTTAAGTACCTGAGAATATATACCCTAGTTTGATTCATCTTTGGTCGGTATATACGTGTACTAGAGTTAAGTGTGTTATCCACCCGTCTGCTGGTATGTGAGTACAAGACAAATAAATAGTTGTAAGGCATAATACTAGAAGATAGTAGTAATTTTTGGTGTAGTATGTGATATAGTATATATATATATAATATATATATATATAAATAGTGGGTGTTAGTGATATATATATAGATATATATGAATATATATATACTATTCTTTTAAACTTTATAACATATATTTAATAATATTGTGTTTTAAGCTCTACCATTTTTATTTCAATTTATTTCTTTGAAGCAGACTGTTAATTAATTGTATACTATTTTCTAAACCTATGTATTGTAAAAATATTATTAATAGAATATTATAATGTACTAATATACCTAGGAATTAATGCAGAAGGTACAAAATTAAATGATAAATAGCATTAACATATATTCAATTTAGTCGCTTTTTAAGAATAAACTATTCTAGCATGTACCATAATTTACTTTACCTACATACTTTACATATTATTAATATATTTATTCTTAAGCAATAACTTTAGCATGTTTCCTTTTCGTTAAGTCTTTCTTTGAATTCACGTTTATCAAAAATATAACTTAAATTGAATTTTATATTTTTTCTTTTAAACTTTAAACTAAAAATATTTATTATATAATATATATTTAACAAATATTTATTTCTTTAATTATTAAAAAGTTTTTAAAAAAAATTTAATATGTTTTGTTCGAAAAAAATTTTAAAATTTATATTTAATAATCAATTGTTTATTTGACAATATCTGCCACATGGCAAGTAAATTATAGTTTAAAAGATAAGTTAAAGCAGTATTACGTCAATATCTCTCTCAAGCGTCAACCCTATACTTATAATATTTCCTAATTCGCATCCTCGCGACCACGTCCAAGATTTGATTCGTAGGGTGTGAAACTGTTCGTGTAGTATATAGCCTTTAATATTTTAACAAAGTTGAGAGTTTGAATCGTAAGGATAATTATCACACGAAAACGATCAATAATTGACGTCCACATAACAGATATTAACATATAGATGAGAGATTGGTTATTTATATCTATCGTAAGGATCTCGAGAGAAGTGTTCGGTCATAGCATACGAAATAAATAGCATTAGTATTCCACATATTCTCAAGAAAGAATTGAGCTTATATGGTGATCAAAATGCCACTTAAGGAGCCATTTTTGATATAGTAAGCCTACATGAGATGAATTGTATGCTGGTGATATTGACACAAAAATATACTTAACGATTGTGGCATTTATATAAATAACTTAATAAATGATTTCCTCTTTGTAATGAAATAATTATATTTATACGAACTTTAATCCCTCAACGTGTTAGTCCTTTGACCTTTGAATGGAGTGTTGTCGATTGGGCATAAAATGTAACAAGGATTAGTTCTTATGTTCGAACGCTCCAGTGAACTGTTAATATTCGCGTTGTACCATAGACCACACACTTATCTCGCTACTTCTAGAGAGAATAAGACTGGATCATTGAGGTTATATATTAACTGAGGGTTTCCTTGGTATAGGCTAACTTCTGTAATTGTGCTCGTATCGGAGACACTACATGTGCGTGAGGTACGAGCGTACTGCGAGAGTTGCGATGATACAGGTTCCAAAGCCCGTAGCATTTGAAATTTAATACAATATATGATTCTTTTAGCTGTTGTCACTTGTTAACCAATATTTATCCTCCAACATTGTAGCAATTTCCCTTGAAAGTACTATGAAAGTACTACTATAGGATATTCTAGAGTGCTCTGGGAGGTAGTTATTTTCGTGAGTGGGGATAATGGAAGTAAAGAAAGATGCTCATTAGTATCACTGTAATAATATATAGGTGAATGAACCCACCTAGTATTAAGTATATAAGCTTACATAAGACTATTAATAACTCGAGAAACCATTGCGTCAGTAGTAAATAATTTTTTAGCGTGTTCTGAGTATACTAAATGTGTTTTCGGATGTCACCAATAAAGTAGTGAAAAATAGTATAGTATCTAACATATGAATAAGGGCATAAATAAACACTTAATCTGGAGATGGATATTAGTACTATACAAGAGTTAAACACTCGAGCCGCACATATCGGACTCTCTAAGAAACATACTAACGTTCTTAGTAGGGGGTTTTTATAATTGAAATCTAAAAAGATTATTGAAGTTACCCTTTGAAATTAAGTTGAATAATAGCTCTTTTTTATTTTGCCTTTTTCATATTACTCATTAATGTTGTAGAATCCCTTCGATAAAAGTTAATTTTTATAGATTCATTATTCATTTTATTATAAAGATATGTTTCTTCGTAATCCTTATCGTCTAATTATATCTTTTATAGTTAATGTTGATCGAGTTCTCCTTTTTTTTTTAAACTCATTTCAAAGGGCAACTACTTTATTGAATGAATAAATTATTTTAATTACACTGCTGCTCAATTTTTAAGTTATCTGGGCAACGATCAGGGAATTGCCAAGATAAAAAAGTAATCAGCTCACACTTATTCAAACGATATTATTTTACCTACGAATCCTTTAGGAAGATTACCAGCAGTCCTTGGGTCTCTCGTTTAAAGATCTGGAATACGTAGTTGCCTCACTTTCAACGCTGAGCTAACTCACGTGGTACCGCCATTTTGGTCGTGTCCATTACTAATTTATAATATTAAATATAATATAGCTATTAAATATATTTCTCTTATTTTAATATTATATTTTGATAATAAATTTCTAATTGTTAAATTTAGTTTGAGAACTCTATATTACGTTATATTTATATATGTTTGTTATAATTATTTAGATACTTTCATACTAACTCAATATTGACGTCACTAGACTGCACGATATTCCTATATTATTTGGTCATTAGTATGCATCGTGATTTGCAAAACTTTTTTAATTTTATATAGTTTTATAAAATATCTGAAAGAAAGTTCATTATTATATTGTTCTTTCTAAATTTAACAATTCTTTCATTTTACAAAGAAAGCATTTTAAATAGCCTTTTATGTTTTATGAATATTAGTTACTTATATATTAATTAAAATATCTAATAAGTAATTAGTATATTTATTTACAGGTAATATATAGATATGAAATTGCGTTGTATATAATAATTATATATAATAGTAAATCTGAAGCATTATTTTAATTATAGATTTTATAATATAATATGGATATTTATATATATTATATCATTTAATATTATATTAGTAAATTGTAAATATATATTATTTAGGTATTAAGTAATTATTTTTTCATTAAATTGAAATTAAAAATTTAATACACAGCTATATGATTTTAATAAGCCTATAGTGTCCATTCTGCCTTCCATTGAGCCTTATAATATAATATGTTTATACAGCACAGCTCCCAGGTCACTTTACTAACTTTACTAGTATTTTATTAGAGTCTTATTTTAGTTGTACTACAAGTGAATTAACGTTTCCCCTTTCTCAAATAATAGTAAACTGATATTAATTACACTAATCAGAGTGAGCTTTAGCTATTTACCTTTATAGATAGTCTGTATTAGTATGACAAGCTATTCACTACTACATAACTTCACACTATATCGAGTTCAGAGCTAGCTTATTGAATAGTTCTCACAGAAACGTCGGATATATTGTTGATATGATTTGAGCGTCATTTAGGTGCTAGTTCTAATCTCTTCTATATTTTATTTAAATAGTTATAATTTCTACAGTTAATTTTTTATAATAAGTAGTATACTTTATAAGGTATATTATTAATTTCAAAACTACAATTACGTGTTAGCTTTAAATATAGGATATGTAAGTAAGTATTATATAATACTACTTTGTTAATATATAGAAGTAATATATATACTCATTTATCATACATAGCTTACTCCGAGACGAGGCAAGTCATCTTAATCTTCCTTTTATAAGTAATCATTATCACACTTTACATAAGATATTTCATACGTTATGGTTAACGGTACTTTAACTTAAGTTTAAAACCAAGAACTTCGACATCCATATTTACAAAACCTATTCTCATTATTAATATATAACTATTTAATTATTATTATTAATGAACTTATCTTTGAAAATTATTCAATATCCTGCACCATATTATTTTTTTTATTAAGGTGCTCCTTTATAAAATATCTCAAAAATATCTATAACAAATATATATTAAATTATATATAATTTAATAATACTATTAATATATATATATTATTATATATATATTAAATATATATATATTATTATTTAATTTATAAGATTATATTATATATATTATATACAAATTATATATTATTATATATAATATACATTAATTAATAATTATATATATTAATATATAATATATATATATATATATATATTATTATATATATAATATTATATTAAGATATAATATATATTAATATAATATTAATTAATATCCCAGTAAGGGAGTAGCCTATTATATGAAAAGATTAGAAGGATCCAGTATTAAATAGGTAAATAATATATTAATATTTATACTAATGCATTTCATTTCACACCTATTCTTTCTATTTGCGTTTAGTGAGTGTTCGTTCCCTAAGTGAACCTTCCAGGAAGGAAGTAGGTAAGGGCGTACCTATATATTATAAATTGTACCGAGAAGACTATAATTTAGTAAAAAAATGTAAAATTAAGATCGCAAAAAAAAGAAACAATAGACACAATAGCTCTATAATAGTAGGAAACTGCACATCTTTGTCACTAATTTTCCATAATTTAGTCAGAAGAACAATCGTATGCTACAAATTCGAGACATTTCTATCTCTCCTTAGGATGTTTCGAGCAAGTTGCCGAATGCGTCGTGGAAGAACACTAACTAGTGGCATCTTGCCAGTATGGAACTACTATTCCCTCTGGTCCATGGTGGTAGCCGCACATTTTCAATTTTTAAAAGTTTCACACTCATATCAGACATCTCCCAACACGATATCATTTCACAATAATCGCAAAGAGTTGAAATGAATCCTATATTTTGCTGATCTTTGCGCCTTTATCAAACATCACAATTGTTGTCATGCACTCAAAAAAATTGGTATATTCACTTTGCATGAACTGCGCATGTTTCGGCACTATTGATGAATGTTCAGTCTCCACGAGACTAAGATAACGGAGCATTTGCTCTCTAAATTCACACCTCGTCATAAACACACGAATTATACATCCCCTAACCAAAGCCACTTATCATCCATCCTTTCCACATGACCAAACCATCTCAACGTATTTTTCATTTATTCTTCTCATTTATCCCTTGGCTTCCTCACCTAACCACAACTTTTCTAAGCGTTACACGTTCACATTTTATCAATGTAATGTATCACACCACAAAAGCCCATAAGATTGTCCATCTAGTACATTGTACTTAGACTATACCCTCTTATTTCAGACCAAAGCCTCACTTACTATACATTAACACTGCGTTAAACAACATACCCTATTCTGTAAAACCCTAGCACACTCGAGAGTTAGCCCCTTACATTCACCAACGATTTAATGTGCCACCAGCCAACTTCCTGCCATTCACAACTTTCCAACTACACTCTGCATTATACGTTCCCTTTTTATCCAACATATATCATAAATATTTAAACTCAGACACTTGTTCAAATTGCTCACCATCTAACATAACTTAACACCGAGGACTTTCTTCACTCACAACCATAACCTTACTCTTATCTACTTTTACTTTCAAACCCCTCCTTTTACACACCCGGCCAAATCTCTCTACCAATCCTCTCAAATTCTCTTCAGATTCACCATACAAAACAAAACATCCTCATATAATTGGTAGGGCACCCTTTACTCTTTTATATTCTCCATCATTCTAACACCATCTCCTGCTAGCCACACCTCTAATTCTTTCATAACCCCATCCATTTACAAATTGAATAAACAGGGAGACATAACACAACCTGCCTCACTCCACTTTTAAAATTAAACCAATCACTTTCGACACTATTTATTCATACAAATGCTTCACTATCGCTAAACCTACTTTTGATTTCATTCAGAAGCCTACCTCCAAGCCCATATATCCCTAACACCCGCTATAGAGCTTCCCTATTAATCTTATCATACTCCTGTTGCTAATCCATAAAACTTAAATACAATTTATTCTTCTTCTCCTTCATTTTTTCAATAATTTATTCAATGTAAAGATTTAAACCACACACCCTCTACTACTCCTAAAAGCACCTTGTTTTTCACCAATCAGTCCTTCAGTCACTCGACGCACTGTTTCCACCAAAATACTAGCATATATCTTCCCTACAACAGTCAATAAACTAATTCCAATATAATTTATACAGTTCCCCTTATCTCACTTACCATTATATAGGGATACTATTACTACTCTTCTCCAATCCCTCGGAACTATACCCTCCATAGAACTTCCAAATCCAATCAATCATCATCTCGCCTCCGTTCTTGATCATTTCACCAGTAATTTCATCTATACTTGCAGATTTACCATTCTTCAACCTTTCTCACTCTACCCATTACCTCCTCCTTCCACTTGACCTCATTCCCAAAATACCTATTCCTTCTTGCAAAAACAAACCCACACACATTCACTATCACCTCTTTCATTCCTGCTAATGTTATACAGATTTTCAAAGTCTGCGTTCCACACTCCCCTCATATCCATTTCACCAGTTACGAAAGCACCACCCATTTTCATTATTCTAAGCAGATTCCCCTTATTCTCATTCTTACTCGCGCTTCCTTCCAGAAGAGCTTCTATTTCTGGCATGTCAAATCTCCATCCAAACTGTTCAGTTGTACACTCTTTTCTTCCTGCGTATGCACCTTTTAATATTTCGTTTTTCCTCCTTAGCATCTTTCTGAAACTTCTTCATTTGCTTTTAGTACATTCAACCACTCTTCTCATTTACTTTTAACTTGCTGTGGCAAATCAAACTCTTCATTCCATCCAGTTTCTACTGTTAACATTCTTTCATTTCTCATACTTGTTAGTGGCACTTCGTTCATCGATCAATTCTTCTCATATTGCTCTCTCTCAGATAGCTACTGAAGAAGAAGCTTCTCGTAGTAGCCAGAAACTTGCAACCTCCTTCACAACTGTATCATCTATTTCTATTAAAGGCTGCAAAATTTCGTAGAAAGTATCTACAACTGATACAGAAAGATATGGGTACTCCTTTACGATCTACACCTATGTTCATGCTCTACAAACTTATCTATCTCTGAAAAATAACCTTTATAAGTAACTTCCTTTGAAGCTTCACCGAATCGACAACTTCACAAATAAAATATAAAAGAATATATCATAATAAAGCGAGTCATATGATTCGCAGATAATCCTCCAAGAAGTGTTGACACAAGTCCTGAACTAGTTTTGGGTTCCCCACTTCCCCAGCTGAATTATAAAAATTAGATTAAATAAATTATTAATGAAGGTTAACAGAATTACATTAACATTCAAATCTGTACTCGGGTATACATATATCTGAGAAAAAAAATTGATATGCATAAGTAATATTGGAAGTCAGATACGGACAGATTATTTATATTTCAATTGTCACTCAGTTGTTGATTGATAAAAATTGATAATTATCACTAGTATACAGTAGACTAACAGACACAGAAAAACTAGCGAAAAATATCATATTTTAAGAGGTTTCATAGACTGTGGTTTCATCAACCTTCTTACTTCCAGTTCAAATTGTATTATATATAGCCTGAAAATTAAGAGTTTTATGTCTACTATATTATTAAGGTAAGTGGGCTAAAAGGGGCTAATACTACCCAATATAAATCATTATTATATCAAATATTATTGGATTACTTATATCATCATATTCTATACATTACATTTTGTGACAATTAGCAAATGAGAATATATATAGTATCCATATACATAATTATCAACTAAACTACTATAATATAACGCAAATTTTTATATCTCACTATATAATTACTTCATCTCACAACATAAATCACTCATATATATAATATATAATTAACAAATATGAATATAAGTTGTTCAATATAGTTTTCACTTCTGTAATCGAGATGCCGATAAAGATATTTAGAGAAAACTGCATATTCATAAATTTTAGATAGTTATTAATTTTATTATTATGGCTTAGTCGGATAAACTGCAAATAAATTGCAAATGAGTTTACTAACACTTATCATTATATTCACTTATTTATTTTATGGTATTTATCTGTTTTTACTCACCTCACAATATATGCTCACTATACTTAACATTTTATCATAGAGGATGTATTAGAATAACACTGTACATATATAAGCAAGATTTTAAGGATATACTGTATTTCGATCTCACTCATTATACCTCTCAAAGACCTAATTAACATTACATATTTATAAAAAAATTAAACAGCATAAGCAAGATTTAGGATCTGTATTTTCTATCCTTAACCCTCAAGACCTAAACATTTCATTTTAAAAATTTAAACTCGTACCAAAAAGCATTCTCTTCTTGAAACATGAAGTTCCTGCCGATGGTACTTAGCCTCCTTCATGTAAAGTTTCCGGAATCAATCAGCGTTTCATAAGAATGGACCTTAAAGCTCTTTATCGTTTTCAGGGTATGATGGGATTCTACAGACGTAAGGCTCCAAGAATGTTGAACCTTTAATTGAGTTAATTTGTTTACACCTAAAAAAAGCAAATAACCTCCGCTGGAATAATTTTGCTTATTCTGTATTTTAAGCTTTCATTAATTTTTTTCTTTCAATTAATTTATGTTTCCTATTGCCTAGTGAAAATACTAACGCGCTTGTCACAAATTGTTCTCAATTTACGGTGGATGCCATTATACATCAAGTGGTTAATTTGAGCATGTACCAATTGAGTTCTTGAATTCTTTTAAAAGAAGCTTTCTTGTGTAAACAGCAGTACAAGATAGCATGGACATGTACCAATTAAAGATGAATGAGGAGAGTTTATCTAAGAAGGTTCCTAAGTATGAGGTTAATAAAAGCAAAATAGGAAAAGGCAAATCCAAATGGTGATGCTTATGCAATGAAAGATTGATATTAGATGGGATCAAAAAGTGAAAATGGTCCTTAGAACAAACATCCAAATATGTAGACTAAACAAATTCAGTTAATTGAATTATTGAACAGATCGGATCTGCAAGTGACACTATTCTGCTGAGGTGGAAGAAAGTAAATTCAATTTAATTTCTAATTAAGAGCATACGATAACATAAGAAAAAGTGAGGCACCAAGAATCTGTATAGATATATCAAAGACTGTCTTGATCATTCCGTCCCTTCGAACAAGCAATTAATGTATGAGAAAATGCTATTAAACACAAAATCACCTACTCTCAAAAGAATCCAAGTTTTTTTTTACGTTATAACTACTATCTCGCTTAGTATATGCAATTTATACTACTTTCATTTATTATACTTATCTTTATTACTATATATTATTATATTTATTTATATATACTTTTTTTCTATATGTATTATTTATTTTATATATATTTTCTATATTTTTATATCATATATTTATATATATATTTATATATTATTCTATATATTATATTCTTTTAATTAATTATTATATTAATTCTATAGGATATATCTAGTTATTCTACTATACATCTATCTTATATATATCTATCATATTTCTAATATATATATATATTCTATTATATATTTATTATATATATGAATATATATATTAGTATATATTATTATTTTTTATTCTTATTTTTTTTCATTTATATCTATATTATAATTATAATTTAACTCATTTGAAATGTATACTCACTTTGCGAAATTTTTTCGCATCTCCCCTTCCTCTAAATATAATTTCCTGTGTGCTACTGGCCTGATATATATCATATTTTGATATATTCTTATAATTTTATTTAGTTTATTTATATTTATTTTCCGCTTATGTCTTTAATATAATTTTATTATTACTTATTATATTATATATATATAGTATTCCATTATAACTTTGTTTTGTGCTTCTACTATATATTATTATTATTTTTTATTGAGTATATTCAGTTCTTTTTTTTGTATGATAAAGTTAGTATATAGGGGATCATATATTATTATCAATCCATAGCTTATATATATATAATGATAGTTTTCCGGTGTTATATTTACATACTCGTTTGTCTCAAGCTTCTACATCTTACTTGACCTTCTTGCCAATGCCTGTATTATTCTTGTTTTGGAGTATATACTCTGCTCCACCAGCCCCCTATCTATGAGTGAGACGAGAAATTGGTGCTATTCGTATAATATTGTGTGTTTTTTCCAATAGTTTGTAAAGGCAGTAATAATTGATTAAAACCCATGCGGTCATGCATTACTAACCAGTTTGATAATAAAATATTTTGTTTTGTGAAAATATTTATATATCCATTTTCATGTGTTAAGAAATGTATTCGACTTTATTGTATGTGAGGAATGAGTAAAATTAAACTTGCAATTTAAATTGGCAAAGTTTATATGTGTAGCTCTTGTAGCCATTCTATCACAGGCTCTCATCATGTGTGTCTTTATAACCCTTTATAGACAAACGATATACTAATTTGGGGTTTGTTTTCCTCTAAATTTTTTTAACTTATCTCTTGTTTTTTTGCTAAACACTGATCATTTATGGTTTAGTTAATTTGAATTTATTTGCATGATTTTGGATTAGTGAGATATTCGGCTGTTTTTTTTTTAATGAATGAGGAGAAATCCGTGTGAAGAGAAAGAATCAAATAGGGATTCTCTTTCTTATGCGAGCTCACCACTGCATAAATATATAACTATTAGAGTTATTTTTCACCGTATTTTTCTTTTTGTATATACTTGGTATATATATTTTGATTTTTTTTATCCTACTTAATTATTATATTATATTTTTTTTTTATTAATCTATTATTTATCATATTATTATCTATTTACTATCCTTACTTTTATTACTATTACATATATATATATATATAGTTACTATATACGTATATTATACCTATACCTATTATACTTACTATGATACAATATCTACTATTTTCTTTGTTAGCTATAGATCTAATATATACCTTTAAAGAAGACTTTTATATGTGTAGAAACATATATATATATATAAATATATATACATATTATATATATTATAATTATTTTTAAGATTTTGTTTTCCCAGATATAAATTTTACTTATGGTACTTTTATATATTTCTCAATTTTATAGGGTATAGGGTATGTTCTAGTGGTAGTATTGGTAGGGTTAGGTATATAATTATACTCATACTATCTACTTAACTACTCTTTTTTTTAAGCTATATCATTTTCTCGCTGGGTGTCTCAGTTAATTATTGTTCAAAAAGCTACTCCTATTTTTCTTGAGCTTCTCTCTTCTTTTTTCTCTACTATTTCCAAAACCATCGTTCTTGATTGTTGGTGTTTTTATATTTTACCCTTTATTTATTGCATTTTTTGCTTATTTTACAATTTCTAGAGATTGTTCGATATTTTATTTCTTTCTATTTATAAACTTAAGAGTTATTTAGTAAACAATAGCTGTAATGATGTATCCCAATATGACTTTTTTATTTTTAATTGATTCTTAACTCGGTTTTGCAGAATTAGTTCGATAGTCCTAAGTTTGAGTTTATTAAAATGTTTTTTGTACATTAAGTATGTATTTCCCCCAGGATTAATATCGATTTCATCTTCTGCCGTTGTTCTAACTTCTCGTTTCTTTTTAACCTGGAATATAAAACAAAATTCATGAAATAACCAATAAAATATAAAAGTATTATGGCATTCAAAGATTTGAATTAATGAAGATTACTTGTGCAGGTGAGTTGTGTAAGTGCAAAACTTACGTTATTAGTTTATGTACATTTTTTCGTCACTATACTCGAGCCACTTCTAATCTATATATATAGAGTTTCAATAAAAAATCACTGTTAAGTTAACTACTACATGTAATTTATATCGCTCTGAACCAATCAATTTATATTTCCCCCCTATGTTGTATTATAGATATCATCGAAAAAAAATCGGCTTTTCCGAGAAGGAATATTTATTTAGCAAATGAGATATTACGTTTCTACAGTACTAATAAAAAATGGTAAGAGCGGACGCATACTGGAAGAACTAATATTATTTTTTAGAAAAATATAATATAAATAATATATTGCCAAATCAATTTTAGCTTCGTTCTTTTCTACTTGAGTATAAAATTAAAAAAAAAAAATAAGTATCTACTTTCTTCTCCTTCCTCAACTGTATCAATTTTTTATAGTTAATTCTTCTACTTTTTTCTCTTGTTGTGTGTGGTGGGGTTCCTTCTCTTCTATCCTCCACCTTCCCTTCACCTTGCTCCTCCTCCTCCGCCCCTTCTCCGTTGGCTTCCTAGTTCCTCTCTCTCGGTGGTTCGTTCATTCTCTCCCTCTCAGGTCCTGTTCGTCTCTCTGTACTCATTCTTTTCTTCTCGTCCCCTCTCGCTCTCTTCCTTTCTTGTGTGCTTTTCTCCTCACGCTCTGGGCCGCGCTTTCCCCCATTTCCTCTTTCGTCGCGTGGTTCTCGTCTCCTCGTATATAATTATTATATCTACGTGGTTCAGTTATCATATATAGTATTCTTTATTATCATCTACTATCTTACTATTCTATATCTATTTCTATATATTATTTATATATTATATCTATATATTTCTATTTCTATTATTATTATTTCTTTTCTTCTTCTTTCATATATCATTATTTTATTCTATCTTCTAATATATATTCATCTTCTATAGTATATATATACTAATTTTCTTTCAACGTGTAAAATATTTTTTCTATAGTGTATTCATACTATATTTATATAAGTTTATTACATTATATATTTTCTATCTTTTTTTTTTTCATATTATATATACTATGTTTATATTATTATTTCATTACTTATTTTAGTATTGCATAACCACTATACTTGAGCTTTTATTTATATTTTTTTAACGTATTATATTATTTTTTTCACGTATATATGCTATATATTAATTATAATTTTCTCTTCTAATGACTATTATTATTATTACTATTCCTTTTTACTTTTCCCTTCTCCTGCTATTTCTTTGATATCGTATATAGTTGCCTTATTTATCCTTTATGTAGACGTTATTAGATTCTAGGGTATATCCGACTCGGGGTTTATGTAGAGTGAGTAGGTCCTATTGTTTAGTGAGTATATGGTTATGTATAGGGTTGTGAGGGGTTAGTGAGTAGATACCTACTATATTAGTCATCAGGATATACCGCGTATATCAGGGCCGTGTTTGTGGCCCGTTAAAGTTATGATAACGTGTGATCGCACCTAGATTCTTGCCTGAGTGTTCTCGAAAATCACTAGCTTATACTTCCTATCTTGATATATATTTAACTTATATATCAGGACGTAATAAATTTATGTATCACAACTTCCTACTGATTTTAGCTTTTTAAATAACTATAATATATATTTTAAATTGCACTCTTGGATTATTTGGTAAATTAATTCAAATTAAAACCTAGATTCAACAGTTTATTATAATTCGGTAGTGGATACATCTTTTTCATTTTAGACATCTAAATAATTTAACGAAAACTACTTTGACAAGGAATTATTGCAGAAAAAGCACGTTGCCTGCTTTATAAAGTTAAGTACATTACCAATTGGGATTTAATCGCAATTCTAACTTTCAAACAAAATATGTCTTCTATTCTATGTACTTTCATTGTATCTTATTCTCTCTACTAGAAGATTAATGGAAAAAATATCAATAGGATGTTGCCCCCCTCTTTTTTTCTTCCCTGTTTGACACCCTGGTTCCCCACTGGCTATTAGATCCCTCGAAGAATGAACAGACTTTAGCATCAGTCCAATGTATAGAATTGCGCGAGGGATGTGAGACAGTGTGCTATATATCACTCAAGTCCTCGAGTAAGGTCTGCTATAAAATAATACGAGATTATTATAGATCAAGATTTAGTACTCATTGATGGGCTGGTGTTTCCAGCAGAGTTGGTTGGTAGTGGATGTTTACTTATTACATAATGCTTATCTTTTAAGGCTCCTGACTTGAGTGACTCCAGTTCAGACATTCATACTGATAGGGGTATTGTTCCCGCTTTTAACTGCGCAACTTAATGCACAAGCGTATTTGAGGTCACTACTCTTCGATAGTCAAGTTTGGGCAATGTTCCACTCATCAAGCATTTGCGAGCATATAATAAAACAAGATGGAGAGATGTCCACATTGAATTACCCAATCATGCTTGAACTCAAGTTTCGTGGTGTTTCTACCACGAGCGTATTTCACTGGGCTGGTCCGATAGAAACTAAAGTAAACCTGAACTCACATCAGCTGACACCATTGGTTTTTTGCGTTGTGCACTCTGAGGGTGAAAGTTAGATTAGATACTAGTGATTTATAGCTATTCATTATTTTCATTATTTAATATTAATGATATATACTTTTAACTTTTTCAGCTCTGGTCGCCGCCTTTATTTGTTATTTATCTTTTTTAAGTTGGATACTTTTTATATTATTCACTCACCTCAACTTATATTGCGCGTCATGTCATATTATTTTTTTCATTACGGTATTTCATTTATTTTTTTTATGTATTCATTACTGTGATTATTATTTTTGTTATCTCTGAATACTATGCTTTTTCTCCCCTGTTTCCTTCTTGTATTATTACTATCTTATATATTAAATGACGTACACTGTATCTCATGTATTATACTCAGTTTTTTCTAAATCACTCATCATAACTGAGCTTATCTATATCTCCTACTAATCCACCTATGCGCCTTACCACTACTACTTATTGATCGTATATTTCGGTGCACCGTTTTGAGTATCTATTCACTGATTGTTTATCAATATATCTTTTAATTTTTCTTATACCCATCTCCCATCTACTGAGTATCTTATATATTTTCTCATCACCCCTCTATGAACCTACTTTCCTCCCTGGTTATTCGTATTATTACTAGCCATGGAGTAGTATATATAGGTTCCACGTTCCCTTTATTCTCACTGATTTTATTTACCTCCCCTTTTTATCAGCTACTGAGTACTATACTATTGATGATTAGTATTATTATTCTGGAGATCACTGGTTTTCATTGCATATTTTAGTATTATTACGTTCATACCTGTTTTCGGTGTTCCTCCCCCTTCTTCTGCCCGGTGCCCTCCTCTCTGGCTGGTCTGCCGTTCTGGTATATAACTAGTTTATTATATTACCCCCTTTGTACGCGGTATAGAGTCACTTTTTTATTTATATACACCCGTACCTCATGTATATTATTTTATTCATTACTTTCTTTATTTATTTTACCACTACTAATCATCATTCTACTCTTATATTTTTTTTATGCCCTTAAGGGATAGTGTACATTACTTTGCCTCCTCTCTCAACTTAATGTCTTTCTGCCTCATATATTATTATATGATCTGACGTCCGGTTAAGTTCTTAGTAATCATATACTTAATAAGTATGATATATACTAAGTGTTGTCCACTAAAAATCTTGCGTATGATTATTATTATTCTTCACTTATTTATATATTTGTTATATATATATTCTCTATACCGCCTAACCTTAGTGATCTATATCATAGTTTGTCGGTATTTAGCTATATTTGTGAGTATTGTACTGACTTTTATGGGTATGGTGACTACTTATTATTATTCGTATATTCTATATAGGTAGATTATACCTTCGCTTGACATTGTTGGCTTTCTGTTTAATCTTTATGTTTATTATTTATACTTTCAGTTAGTCTTGTTGGCTCATGTTAGAGCGCGGTGTTGGATAGGCTGGGTAGGCATTGCCTATCTTACTTTTAAGAACAAATTAATAATTAACGGAATTACAAATAGAGATAATATAATAAAACACTTAAAAACTAATTTAAATAGTTTTTCAAACACACAACAATCTAATAATGTACAAATCTTAGCTGATATATGTAAAACCAAAAATTCGAGCTTATTGGTCTTGATTTACGCGCTGTTGCCCATTTCCATCTTTATCACCTGGTGTATTATTTAGCTCATTCTCAGCATAATCGCAGTAAGTGGTAATGGAAATTCAATCCTAGATAATCCGACTTTATATTGTAATCTTAAGAGAGGTCTACTGCCTCTATCATCTTTTTTCGCATTCGTATCTCCGTGCATATACAATAGGCTTATCATTTTTGTTTCAATATTTTTCATATATACTTTCGTATTTTTATATACTTATATGGTCTCTACTCATTATATATACCTTATTATCACTCCTACCTACTTAACCTCGTATCATTTCTTCGTATCATCTTATACTACTTTTTTTTTTTATATGTATCACTAGGTTTTCGATTTTAACTCAGGTTATTATGTGATATTCGGGTTACTTAGTGTGTCTGCGCTTTTGCTGTGCCTGTCCGTGTCCCGTCATTGCCTATTTTCAGCTAGTACTTTTTTCCTAATTATTTCTCCCCTGATTTTATCTATATATTAGCTTTAATATATATTGTATTTGTATATCTATAAAGTTTCTATTTCTTGCTAGTTGATATTACTTCTTTTTTATCTCCGGCCTCCTATACCGACCTCATATACCTATATATATCATAATAACATCACTATATCATTGATTTATATCTCTACTTTTCAACCGTATTTGCGGTATTCATTGCGTGCCGTTCTACCGATTTTTTATTCCTATATTACTTAGTAGTCTATTATTACCTAGCGTTGCCAAGTTGCAGTTTTATCCCCGTACTGTATCGTAAACTCTTCTTTCTCGTCAATCTTTTAAAATTATGCGGTGAGAGATGCTTTACTATATATTCTTGTCGTGTTGCTGTATTCTTGCTGAGTTATGTGAGTTTTTATCTTCCTTGCTCTATTATATATTTCTTATATAATATATACTTATTCACTTATTCCAACACTTGAGTAGGTTTAGCCTAGTGACTCTCTCATATTTTATCATCATGACTACCCATATATCAATATTTATATCAGTATAATAAAATGAAAATTAGTTAAATACAGTTTATACTTCATCTATCGTATTAAAAATAAATATTTTCCTATTTATATATAATATATTATATATATTTATATTCATATATATTTATATTATTTTATATAATTTTTTTTATTATATTTTTTCTCTTTTATCTATTCATATTATCTTCATTATTTTTACTACTGATTATATTCTTTCCTCTACCCATTGTTCAAAACATCTAGCTTAGCGCCATGATATATTATATTTTACTTTTGGCTACTAGGCGATACATATTTGGATGCTCCATCTTACCATGAATAATGGGCTGGTTACCTTGTTGTTTGCGTGTCCGTGACGCTGAATTCAGACGTACCATTCCTGTGCCTGGAGACTAATTGGAGTAAAGAGTTCTGTAACCTGCACAATTCAGTGGTGCTCTTATGCATGTCTCCGGTGAGGAGACTTAAAATACCAGTCCAGAAAAAGAAGCCGTGATATCGCTTAGCTTATGCTCTGCGCTCCGTGGATCTCGTGTCTCAAGTATACTGCGCTTTTGTGCATCCTCGAACCAGGACGGATCTTTTCTGGTTGCTTGACAAGGCAATGAAAATTTTGGCCCTTAACGAGATAGCGTAACTCGACTACACTATGGATTATAGTTCCGTAAATGTAGTAACTATTTTAAATAATCGCTATAGTACATATGGACAGGAATATCTGTAGATGAGGTTCGTGGGTATGATAGAGGAGAGGACACTTCTCTTGTTCATTTCGTGTTCTGGAGTTATCCGAAGATAAATGGGTGAAGTCGGAGGAGAGATAATACATGATTATTATCCAACTTGATTAACATAGGGAGAGATGAAGTTTTGTAGCTTAGAAAGTACGGGTGGTCAATTTGTTCTGACTCTTCGTTTTCTGAATTTGGCAACTAAGTTCGGAGGACTCGACATCGTCTTTATATAAAATCGAAAGTATATAATTTCAATCTAGGACTGAGCTGAAAATAGATACGTGTGTCGCACTAATACATCGGTCTATCACACAACCTAAGAAGACACATGGAAGGTAAAAGTAATGTTTTTAATGTACAAGTTGGCATATATCTGTGTATATCTTTCAGATGAATACTTGAAGTGAAAATTTGTTCATGGGGGACTTAAATGCGCACTATGAAAGTGGAGAGAATTTAAGTACTCTTTACTGATATAGCTATGTGGGTGGCGTTTGGATTAGGATCAAAAGACTGCGGATGGGTATGAGGTCTTGTTTGGATTTTGCGTGTACTCAGCAATTAGGTTGGCAGCCTGTAGATGAGTAATGACATACTTTGGGCATTAGGGCTTTTTCCGCTATAAATAGCATCCTAGTCAATGATATGGAATTAGTATTGTTGAGTATTGTATTACACGGATATGTTCAATTTGAATTGACCTTTATACTAATTTCAGCAAGAAGAAGTTAAGTTGGTAAGTCCAGATCGTTGAAAGTATATCTCTTATCTAGTGTCGCTGGATTCTGACTCATCGTTTGGTGGTATGGGTATTTTAATCTAAAACTTGGTCTTCCGTTATCTTTTTACTCTGTTTCTTTCAGCGAAGTATTGTTAAATCCGTATATAGAGGGATAGCAGTGGAGAGATAAAAGGAGGATGAAGTGAAAAGGTTTTTTGTAGAAAGTTAGTCCGTGATTTTGTACCCATAGATGAAAGAAAGGTAATTGTTCGTAGACTGTTAAGAAGGAGAAGTGGAATGTAATTTCTTAAAGAAAAAATGATATACAGTCTGCGATATGATACGTCATGGTGGGCTCAAAAAGAACGGGTTCCAGAAAGAAAATACAGTAAATCAGCGAATGGTGGAACAAGATGAAGTGCACGTTCAGTAAATGTGACAAAAAATATTTTAAAATGTTTAAGAATGGAATGAAAGAAGATCCCCTGTAACATCTAGAGTGCGGAATATGTGGTAAATAGAAATGAGGCTGAGACCATAAAAAGGAGAGCTGATGGAGCTAAACGTCTTCGGTAGTGGGATCCCAGTGTAACAACTGAGACATCGGTATGGGTCTATCGTTGGTAATCTCAAAGACATTTCAATTATTATATTTCACATTGGAAAAAACCTGCGGAGAGTCTACAGCATCGAGTGTTGCACACTCCAACTAAAGTGCATGAGGTAGTGTAAGGGTAAGATTGTCTTAGTAGTGACCCTGATGAGAATCTTAGTTGATAGGTATTGATAGAGAGTTATTCTTTCTAGAGTTATATTTAATCTCATCTAAGAGGAATGAGTATATTAGAATCATTTCCGGTACACGCAGATAATGTTGTAACATAGCTTTCTTTTCTTCTTTCTTTTTTTCTTACTTCCTTCTTCGAAATATACTGATGTGAATTATATGTTGTGCTAGTATAACATTTTGATAGTCTGTTGGCTAGATGGCAAATACGGTGTGAATTATTGAAATAATGGGTAAAGTTCCCTTATGCCCATGGATGGACTTTGCAGGCTTGTCCTAGTTGCTATTGATCAATGCGTATGCTTCTTTGAAATGTGTAGCTTCATTATTGCAGTATGGATGTTGACCATTAATTAGTATGTTTAATGATTGTCATCTGGTATAGCTGGAAGTAGGTATCTTGACGTGAATTGGGTCTAATGGCGATATATGTTTATGCCCGGCTGTTTCAAAAAGGTGAGGATTACGGTCTTGCGATGGGGTCGCGATTATCTACTTATGTTTCCGCCACTGTGGCTAGACGTTGTGTTTGCTTAGCAGGCATGCCATGAAATTTAAGCGATATTGGCAGGAAAACGCTCCAGTAGACAGCGAGTTTCTGAAGTGGAAAGATTTGAATGTAGCGCAGTATGGATCAGGCCCGGACAAAGGAAAAGTAGATTTCTTGATATTTTCTTACTGAAGATGATGATTAGAGATAAGAGCTGAGGAGTTCGGGTATATTTTCTTTTCTCTTCTTTCTCTCTTTTTCTTTATTCTTCTCTCTCATTATCAAAGGAAATGTAATTGGTCCTTTATGTGGTAGTATTAGAGAAGGCAATTGTAGACAGTGTATCTCTAGGGTAAAACTTTGGTCGAGACCTTCTCAGAGTCATCCGCTACTTATCTCATGATAGAATCCTCTAAAGTTGATTAGAGTTGATAATCAGGGTGATTCTTTACACTCAGTAAGTGAATCGTGCCGTATAAAGTAGTTTTACCAGGGTATTGGGTAGGAACATACGTGGTTTTGTAGTGAATGATCTCGGGTGTAAACAGTGGAATAGGTCTGTTGTTCATCCTCTTCTGTCTGTTCTTTATTCTCCTGTTATAATTCTTGTTCAATCACTTTATCGTGTATTAGCGAAGAAATTTCTTGGGGTGGAGGAGCTGGAGTATTGTTGTAATTAGGCGTATGCGGACGATTATCCTTCCTAGTTGCAAGATACTCTCAGGGAGTACTCTCGTTACAGAGAGTACTGATTAGATGGGAGGTCTATTGTCTTCTCTATCTTTGCTGCGACGGAGGGGATTGAGAATGAATATGAGAAAGACTGAAGTGAGGAAGGAGATAGCTAGGGAAGCGATCGAGAATTCTTAGAACATAG
>JABUQX010029535.1:27500-32576 GCA_015478945.1 Trachelipus rathkii
TAGACTTTTCACTTTTGATCCATCCAGATTAGGTCTCATTTCAGGCCCTCTAGTTCAGGTTATGATATATTTTGTTAGGTATACACCGAAAAATCTATGTATACTTAACAAATCTTATCATAACCTGAATTTGGATGGCCCTAAAGCGAGCACGAGGCTCACTAATTTTTTTTTTTATAAAAAACTTTATGGGAAAATTTTAAACTTTGAGAGGCTGTACCCTTTTTTCCTCAAGACTTAAATCATTTTCATTTTTTTGTAAGTTTCATTATTTTTTTAAAATATATCCTGTGATTTTTATTTTTTTTTATAAGAAAAAGAGTTAACAACTTTGAGAGGCTATAACTTTTTCCTTAAAGAGACTGTCACATTTGTATTTTTTATTCTTCATTTTTATTTTTTTAGAGTATATCCTGTGTTTTTTATAAAAATCTGGGGTAAAGCCCTTCTGCGTTACTATTACTATTTACAATAAGGGTCTGTAAACTAGTTTTTATAAAAATCACTGCATAGACTAAAAAAAGCAGTAATGAAGAATAAAAAAAAATTAAAATGTCTCTTTAGGAAAAAAAGTTACAGCTTCTCAAAGTTTAGAAAAATCTCACTTATAAAATAAAACGAGTAGAATTTCTTCTTACCATAACTTGCAAAATAGGCGTAAGGGAAGACTGTAAAAGAAATAGTAGCATAGCCATAGTTGCCAGAACTCCATCTAGGTTTACGGCAATATAAATCCATTTGGTTAGGTATATGTTTATCAGAAAAATCCATCCAGGTTAGGGCCAGATTTACGAGCCCAACTAGTTCACAGGTTATGATGTTTTGTTAGTATACATATAGAAAATCTTATTTTAACCCGAACTAGGATGGTCCTAAACCGGCCTTGAGGCCTGTTCAGTTTTTTTTTTTAATAAAAGAACCCTACAGGGAAATTCTAAACTTTGAGAGGCTGTAACTTTTTTACCTAAAGAGATATCATTATTTGTTTTTTTATTCTTCATTATTATTTTTTTAAGAGTCTATGCTGTGATTGTTATAAAAATCTAATTAGAGACCTTTATTGTAAACAATTACCCTTACTTCTTCTAGTTTAAATAAAAAATCTTCAGTAATTTCTTAGTTCCAGTTAGTGATATATTTTGTTTTTTTTTTAATGCCATTTTTTTTTTTTTCAGAAGCATTAAAAAAAGTATGTTTATTTTTTTTATATTTTCATCTGTTGATCTTTTTAATCTAATTATAAATCTAAAATAAATAAATTAAGCTTTAAATATATTACATGAATGATCAATATATATATATATATATATATATTATATATATATATATATATATATATATATATATATAATATATATATACATATATACGTATAATTGAAGGTAGTAAGTGAGTTGACTTGAGAACCACCTCAATTAGAGGGCTGCTTGATGTTCGCTGTTGATAGAGTTGAAGCGTTGTCACGATAAAATTGGGCGTTGTCGTCCCGGGGGGCTGCTGTTGGCTCTCAGTGGGTGGTCTGCAGCCATTCCACCAGACGCCACAGAACTCCCCAGTGACAATGCCGCGAAGGAGAAGGAAGGGTAGGGCCCATGGTAGAGCCACCTCCAAAAAGGTAAAAAGTTACAGCTTAGCAAAGGAAAATTAAGGTTGGTCATTTATGGAATTGTTAAAATTGTAACAATAGTAAGAAAATTCAGATTTATTGTAGATATAAATAATCAGTATTCAGATTTGGCTTAGAACAAAAAAAAAAAAAAAAAATTAAATACTGTGAAAAATATTAAGAAGGTTCAGATTGCCCTTTATAGTGTGAAATGTAATATATAATTAAGTATTGTACAATAGTATACAGCAAGTATGTGGTGTTTATGTAAATAATAAAAATATAAAAATATATATATGTAGGAAAACTTATATATGTTGGCTGTTAAAAGTATATATTATATATATTATATATATATCTTATATATATATATGTGTATATAATATATATATATATATATATCTATATATATATATATATATATATAATATATGATATATTATATATATATATATTATAAATATATATATATAGCGTCGGGCGGGTGACGTGGACCTACTTTAGGTATACTACTTGTCCTCCCGAGCTCCTCCCTAATGCAGCTTTTGGAAATTTTTTTTCTTTTGTAAATCCACGGCCTATAGTCGGGCATAAGCGCACAAAAAAATAATAATGTAATTCTAATTATAAAAGTTTATTAAAGTTTGATAAAGCTGACTGAGTCAGCCTTACCGTGGAGGGGTGAAGCGGACCACCATTTGAGGGGTGACTCGGACCATAATGTTTAAATCGTCTTTTACGTGCTATTTCATTTTATATTTTATTTTACTTAATATAATTTAATTATTTATTCTATTAAAATTTGTAATAAGTAATTAAAAATGTCATAATGATAAAAATAAAATAGATATAAACAAGGTGGTCCGATCACCCTCTCCCCTAAAAATTTGAACAACTTTTTTGAACTCGTTTTTTTTTATTAAAATTCATTTTTTTAAAAAATTTTCACTTAATATATAGTAACTTTTTATTACATTTAAAATTAATTTTACTAATAAAAATGTCAATAATAGATAGTATCAAATACGACCAAAACAATGGTGGTCCGGAGCCACCCTCCATGCAATTTTTACGGCGGGGTGATCGGACCAAGTTAGGCCCGTTTTTTTGCTAAACACTATAGCTCTTGGATCTAAAAATTACTTTGCCAGTTTTATAAAGCTAAGCATACTCGAGTGTATCTCACTGAAAAAATAGATTAAAATCGATCCACAATTTTTGCATTTTATAACGCAGTTAAAAAAAAAACTCACCTTTCAAAAGTGAAGTTCTATTGAAGGAAATTTTGTCCCTAATTTCTAACATTTTAAAAATATAAAAACTTTCTAGAATTAAATATGATTCTAAATAAAACTTGTAGTACTTACCGCGTGGCTATAAAAAATGAGCGAAAAAAAAATTATTTTTTTTTATTATTTTTTATTTTATTTAGAGTGGACCGAATCACCCCTCCTAAAGAGGCGGGCCCGGTCACTCCGCCGCCCGACGCTATTATATATATATAATATATATATATATATATATTATATATATATATAGTGAATGTATTTATGTATAAATTAGGTTATGTCTGTATGTATGAATGTGAGCGTTTGTGTTGTGTACGTGTGTAATTATCAATTCTATGATATTTAGGTTTTAATACTCTCAATTTATGTAAATAAAGATTAGAAAAAGATTTTAAGATGATTTTAAAAAATAAAGCAAAATAGGTAAACAATGTAATTACGAAGGAAATAATCTTGTTATTTTCTTTAAAACAGTTTTGAAGGAACAGAAATTGTCTGAATTTGGGATACATATTGCCTTGGCAGTCAGAAATGGTTGTTCTGGCAAATCGGAAATAATTAATTTAATTTTATAAATGATTTTTAAATCTTGCATAAAAGGAATTTTAAAAAATAATAAATAACTAATAATTTTAAAATTTTTATAATTTTCAAAAGTAAAATAATAATTGACTTGTTCCAATAGGTTTCACATTCGAGATAGAGTATTGCAGTGCCTGAATCAAAAATTGTTTTTTGACTTGCATTTTATATTTTTGTCTCATTTCAGTTTTTTTTGTTGTTACCAGCCAAGAAGATGCGTTCGTTCATGACAGAGGAGATAGACAAGTATCAGCTTTGGCCGAAAATTCATAAAACACATCTAAGAAGAGTGCAGTATTTTTTTTTTGTTTGATAAACCAGGAAAGAGTAAATTGATGTCATGGATGCAAATTATGGAGATTACTTTGAAGGATCCAGCCTAGAAGAGCCTTAGTATGGTCTTTTGTAAGGGAGGTATTGTAGGGCCCATGGTAGAGCCACCTCCAAAAAGGTAAAAAGTTACAGCTTAGCAAAGGAAAATTAAGGTTGGTCATTTATGTAAATTTGTTGAAATTGTAAAAATAGTAAGAAAATTCAGATTTATTGTAGATTTGCTAGAAAAATAAATAACTGAATAAATATTAAGAAGTTCAGATTTGTTTAAGTGTGAAATTGTAAATAAATTAAGTATTGTAATAGTAAAATTGCTTTATTGATGTGTTTTTTATGTAAATAAATAAAAATATAAAAATATATATATGTAGGATAACTTAATATATTGGCTGTTAAAAGTATTATATGATATATATTATATATATGTGTGTATATATATATAGTATTATATATATATATATATATAATATATATATATATATATATATACTATATATATAATATATATCTAATATCTATATAATATATATTATATTAATATATATATATATAATATATATATGCAGTAATTTAGGCATAATAGGTTATGTCTGTATGTATGAATGTGAGCGTTTGCTGTGTGTGTACGTGTGTAATTATGAATATAGATATTTAGGTTTTAATAAAAAGAGAAAATTTATGTAAATAAAGATTAGAAAAAGATTTTAAAGATAATTTTAAAAATGAAGAAAATAGGTAAACAATGTAATTACGAAGGAAATAATCTTGTTATTATTCTTTAAAACAGTTTTGAAGGAACAGAAATTACGAAAGCCATATCTTGAAGATAAAAATACAGAAAAGTGGAAACACTACTATGACGTCACGAATGACAACCAACATGGCGGACGTGGAACGGAAGGCAGTTCACTTGAAATTCTGAACTCGTTTCGATAGGTCGATAAGATTAGCTCTGCGTGATTAGCTTTGTTTCGTATACGTAATAATTTGTTGATACTTATATTTTATTAAAGAGTTTGGCACTTGACATTTGGGATTCGTGCTGATAAGACAGCTCTCTGTGTGCTCTGCGTAATTTGATATTTTGTTAGCTTTGTTTATGTTTCGTTTAATATCAACTTATTGTCTGGATCTCATACTGATAACAGTGATTTTTGTTGTGCTCTGAAAAATTTGTTAGACTTTTTTATCATTTCGAATTTGTCATACGTTATTTCATTATTAAAACTTTGCATATTTTTAAGCAAGTTTTATGATTTGTTTATT
>JABUQX010029536.1:15000-17500 GCA_015478945.1 Trachelipus rathkii
TTATTATTATTATGTATTATTATTATTATTTATATTATCGGTTATATTATTATTATTATTATTATTATTATTTTTCATTATATTATTATTATTATTATTATTATTATTATTATTATCATTAAGTATTATTATTATTCTTATTATTAATTATTATTATTATTATTTATATTTATTTTATTTTATTATATTATTATTTATTATATTATTATCTTATTATATTATTATTATTATTATTCATTATTATTCATTATTATTATTTATTATTCATTATTACTTATTATTATTTTATTATTGACTACTCTATAATTTATTGTATTAGTTAATTTTTTATTATATCATTATTATTAATTATTATTATTATTCATCATTATTTATATTATTTATTTGATTATCTCATATTATTACTTATTTATTATTTGATTATTATTATTATTATATATTTTATTTATTAATTCATTATTATTATTATTATTATTGATTATTATTATATTATTATTTATTATTAGTATTTATTATTATTATATTATGATTATTAAGTTCTTCATAACTAATTATTATTATGCAGTATTATTATTATTATTATTATTATTATTATTATTATATTATTATTATTATTCATTATTAATTTTATTATTATTATTATTTATTATTATTTAATATTATATTATTATTAACTATTATTATTATTATATTATTATTATTATTATTATTATTATTATTATTATTTATTATTTAATTATTATTATATATTATTATTATTATTATTATTATTATTATTATTATTATTATTATTATTATTATTATTATTATTATTATTATTATTATTATTATTATTATTATTATTAATTATTGATTAATTATTATTTATTATTATTATATTATTATTATTTATTTTCTTATTATTTATATTATATTATTATTAATTATTTTATTATTAATTATATTATTATTATTATTATTATTATTAATTATTATTATATTATTATTATTTCGAGTATTAGTGGAAATAATTATTAATAGTACTAATAGCAAACTTAATAACTGGAGAAGAAATATTGTTTTGAAATCTCTCTTTGTTATTTGGCAATGTGTTTTTGAGCTTCAAATTCGATATTTTCAAGGAAGAAACTAAAATGAAAACAAGGATATTGACCTCGTTTTAAAATGAAATTATATTATATATTTCAGAAACGCTTTTTATTATTATTATTATTATTATTATTATTATTATTATTATTGATTATTATTATTATTATGTATTATATTATTATTAATTATTATATTATTATTATTATTTTATTATTATTTTATTATATTATTATTTTTATATTAATTATTATTATTATTATATTATTATTATTATTATTATTATTATTATGTATTATTATTGTCTGCTATGAAACGCAAAACAGTTAAATGCAAAATTAATTATTATTATTATTATTATTAATGTTATTATTATTATTATTATTATTATTATTATTATTATTATTATTATTATTATTATTATTATTATTATTATTATTATTATTTTACTATTATTATTATTATTATTATTATTATTATTATTATTATTATTATTATTATTATTATTATTATTATTATTATTATTATTATTATTATTATTATTATATTATTATTATTATTTTTATTTTTTATCTTTATTTTTAATTATTTATATTTTAAATTATTATTACTATTAATTATTATTATTATTATTATTATTATATATTATTATTATTATTCATTATTATTATTATTATTATATTATATTATTTTATTATTATTATTATTATTAATATTATATAATTATTATTAATTATTATTATTATTATTATTATATTATTATTATTGATATTATTATTATATTAATTTATTATTATTATTAATTATTATTATTTATAATTATTATTGAATTATTATTTTATTATTATTATTATATTCATTATTATTATTTTATTATTATTTATTATTATTATTGCTAATTGATTTTTACTATTATTATTTATTGATTATTGTTGCTGTTTTTGTTGTTGTTGTTGTTGTTGTTTTGCTGCTGCTGTTGCTGCTCTTGCTGTTGCTTTTGTAACATTTCATTAAGTTTATATTCCCCTTCCTAACAATTTCACTAGCTTTTTCAGAAAATTCTAGAATAGAAAAATATTTTCACTTTCTGCAATAACCCAACCATTCATCTACCCACATTGGACATTTTGAAGAATGTGAACTTATTTTGAGTAAATTCTAAAAATATAAAATTATTTAAAAAATTATGTTAGATTAAGATGTATTAAGAAGACTCTTTATATTCGAAAATTAAAAATAATTTGGACAAACTTTACATAAATTTTTTTTTATGCTGATAGATATACTAAGTGTTTTGTTTTTTCTTCTTCCATCAAGTTGAAACATTAAGGTGCCTAAACATCCATTGCATTTGATGTCGATTTTCTTTCTAAGTGTTTTTAATGAGAAGAGACTCTGTCAATCTATACTCACA
>JABUQX010029537.1:0-27500 GCA_015478945.1 Trachelipus rathkii
CAGAGAGAATCATAGACAAGAGGCTTGTGTTGCTCATGCATTATTATATCCTCTATAATAAATAAATAAATTTGTATTTAAATATTTGTTAGATTCATTATTAAATTATTATATTTTTATTTTATATTTTTCAAATTAAATAATTAAATAAATTAATACATTTCTAAGATATCTTGTGAACTTGCCATTTTTACTTTATAATAAATATATATATAAAATTTCATATTATTTTTATTTCATATTTTATTATTTATATTTATAATATTATTATTTTATTATATTTTTATAATTTGCTCATAGTGTTATGTTACAGAATACTTTATTTTTCCTAAATTGTTATTTTATTAATAAATAGTGTTATTGTATTATTTTAATATTAAACACAGTTAGGGTCCATAATTTTAATTTTATTTATTTTTTAATTAATTATAATTATTTTTATGATATTTATTTTTTTATTTTTATTAATATTATTTATTTATTATATTATTAAATTAATACAGTTTACTATTATTATTATTTTGAAGCAAGAATGTTAATCTATCGGTTTGAAAAAAATTGGTAATAAAAATATGGGCACAATGCAGAAAAGAACGGGGTCGAAGCATTAATGAATGATGTGATAACATTTATGTTTCTGAACGTCTCGTATTTATAATTACTCTTATTTTCAATTCGAGTTGTGGTCTGTTGAGAGGCACAGCGAGTACTCTCTTCTGGAGCGCCATCGCCTCTATATTTCATATTTTTATTTATACTTATATTATATTTTATCTATATTATTATATATTTAATCAATAAATTAAATATATTATATATCTTATTATATATTATTTATTCTATTTTCATAATTCTATATATAATTATATATATATATATAATACATATATATCTTATATATTAATTATATATAATATATTAATTATATATTATATATCTATTATATCATTTATATATAAAATATATTATATATATTTAATATATATTATTATTAATAATATATATATATCATTATTATATTATTTAATTATTAATATATTATATATTTTTATATATTATATTTAATATATTTTTATATTATATTTATATATTATTCTTTATTTATATACTTTACTTATAATATTATACATATACTATATATATTAACTACGAGGAGGACTAGCAGCACGATTATGAACTTATTTATACAAGATGTTTGAAACTGATAAAATTGTTTCCTAATCCCTTGAAACTCCCATTCTTCCTCCTTCCAAAGGAAAGCTATTTAGACCAAGCCTTAATCAAAAAAAATTTAAGTGCTTGTTTCCAATACTCTTCTCTACTATTTAAATTTGTGTTATTGACCATAAAAATCCACAGAGAAGCCGAACATCACCATTACGGATTCCCTCACAGTCATTACTATAACAGTTAAAATGTCATATTCATTGTAACCTTTAAAGTTAGGCATAACTGATATGGATTGAAAAATTAGCCTTTCCCCTTGATCTGGACATATTAGTCGTCTCCCTATGTATAATTTATAAATGAGAGGGAGTAGTATAGTTACTATTCTAAATAAATATTTATAATAATTAAAATATTTTGTGTAGGTTGATGTTCCCTCTTATACCTAAGAGTTTCCTGGTTCCTCAACAGACACTTAGATTGAGTTAAAGTTCAATTAATTATTTTGGATTCTATCTTTTTGAGTATGCCTGTAGTATATTAAGATCAAGTTTTGCATCATTATGATATACTGTGTTGATATTACTATTTTGACCTGTTACACAAGCAAAATTATGTTTAACATAATATGAATTATTATATTCCAAAGTTGCAAGTTATTGGTGGTTCCCCTCTCTCTCCACAAATTTAATCATTTTCATGAACAAAATCCTTCCAGGTGAAATTCATTTCTCACGAACATTGTTTGGCGACGTTAGTATTTTTAGTTATCTTATTTTGCTGTCTTTTTAAAAGTTTGAGTTTTTCTCGCGTTTCATAGATAACGATTCTCAAAGTATAGTGCTTATCAGAAATAATTGTACTGCAGAATTAATAGAAAAAATGATAATAATAGGTTTCCCTTCCACTGGGTGTAATCAGTGATTAGTAATGTTACTTTATGATGTAAAGAACTACTGATTTAGTATTCTTTATGGTATATCTTTAAAAAAACGAAACCCTATTAGTGGAAATTAATGTCCAACAGCTATCTTGTACATGATTTCTTAACACGTAAATATTGATATTTAAAAACAATTGTTCATTGTGATTATAAGCCAGATCTTAAGGTTTTAATTTGGAGTGTTTATAAATCATAATGTCAATATTAATCAACTTTTCAACATATTATGGGAACTATTCTGCACATTTTGTTATCTAGTTCTTACGGTCGCTTAAATATCGAAAATTTCGCTTATCAACAGAAAAATGACTAGAATCAGTTAGCATATATAATTTTTGAAATAAAATATTCCTAGTTCTATTTCAGAAAATCTTTACAAAATAAATATCACCATGCCAATAAAAGATGTAATTTCCTTCGTATTCATAGCGTTATACCTTTACTTATAATACTATTTTAAAAATTCTTATCCATTATTGTCTCATAATAAACTTATACTAAAATATCAGAACAACAATAAGCAATTTACAGGAAGTTTATTAAGATTCCTTGTAATAGAATTACAATAGTTAATTATCATATTTATAATATTATTATAATTATATTATATATTACATTTTATATAATCATTTTTATTTTTTAATTATTATAATATATATTATATTATTCTATAAATTATTTATATATTATACTTAATAATATATATATATTCATACATTAATATATATATAAAGTAATAATATATATAATATTATAAATCAATATATTATATAAGATATATATATATATTAATATATTATATTATATTAATATTAATTATTACTATATATATTATGTTATTTATCTTATATTATATATACTTTATCTCTATTATATATTATATCATATTATTATTAATACTATATATATTATTAATATATTATATATATATTATTATAATCATACTATATATATACTATAATATAATCAGTAAATATTATATATATATATAGTTAATATTGTATATATATATATATATATATTATATAATATTATCTTAATATACTAATATATATATTTATGTATCAATTATATATAAATTATATATATATATTATAATTATAATATATTTATTTATTATATAATTATATTATATAATTATAATATAATATATATTAATTATATATTATATATTATCTATATAATATTTATTATTATTCATATATTTATAATATATAAATATATTTATAGTATAATATAAATATATTATATTAATTATTATATATTATTATATAATCTTATATTAATTTATTATTATTATCATATATATATATATATAAATATTATATAATAATCATATATACATTTATTTATATTTATATTAATATATATAACATATATTTAATAATATTATATTCATATGATATATTAATATTCATTATATATCATTATTTTATATTAATCTAATTATTTATATATATTATAATATTTTAGTTATAAGTATCTATAATATTAAATATTACTATATATATTGATAATTATGATAATTAAATTTAAACTCAACTATATTTAATTAGAAGGGGGGAATATATTAAAAATAATCAACAAACTTAAATTATAAAATGAACCTATAGCTTGAAACGTTTACGTACCGACAATAACATTGCTTTTGCCCTTATTCGGAGCATAGAAGAAGAATAGAATATTAATTAACACATTTATTATTAAAAAACTATAAACTATAAGGTTGCGAAGTGCGACAAGCACAAAGGAAGAACGGCTCAAACATGTATTTGTCGGACTAGAAACGTCAGCCTACTAGTCCATTTTAATATTTAGTTTTGTGATTTAATTATAACCCCCCTATCTAATAAATAATATGTGAGGTTTTTTTAATTATATTATCATATAGTCTTAATTAGAGGTGTACCGGAGTTATTTTTGTCACAAATTTAAGAGAAGAAAATTTTGTTAATTATTATATATAATATTATTAATATATATTTAATATTATATAATATTAATCTTATTTTAAATATTTATTATTTTCAAATGAATTATTATATATCATCTATCTTATATCTTTTTATTTTTATTTTTTCTTAATGTTACTCTTGGGCTTTACTTACTTTACATTCATTAATATTTAATTACTATTGAATTATATGAATCAGTTTCTGAGATGATTATATCCGTTAGTTATCATATTTAGTGTATAGATTAGTTATATGCTATAAATTATTATGTTAGTGGTGCACATGTTATATGATATAATAGTAGGAGAATGCTTATATAGTAGTAAAGGATCGTTACTATCATATATTTTTCTAAGCTGTGATCCTTGCTTCGTGACATGTGGTCCTTTGTATCTAATAGTATTATATATATAATATATATATATATATAATAATATATATATATATATACGTTGAGCTTGGTTATCAGATACTTAATAAATAAAATAGTAGTATTGAACATTAGTTAGCGGGCCGGGTTGTGGCTGTTTATAGGGCGGTATATTATTCTATCGCGCATACTTCTGACTCCTCCTGACCATTGCAGATTCCTCTTTGCCGCATCGTTCACGTTCGTGCACTAAATTGCGTCACTTTTACTGATATTGGTACTCGAGACGACGGTCAGGTTGTTCGAGAGGAATTGTACCTTCGCATTTTACCTCCACCACTTAAGCGTCGCCCTCGTATACAATCAAGAGGATGCCTTGTTCCTCACATACGAAAATTATGGTATGTTGTAATATTATGGAGACTCAAGAATCACTTACTGTTTGTGGTAACCTAGTTTTCATTTCCTATTCCTTTTCTTTCTCTGCCCATTACATAGTTCATGTGGAAAACTCCTTTGTATTTTTTTATACATGTTATTTATATTGACATATGTCAAAAAAGAACTGTTTTTAATTAAGTTATTAATGTTCCATTATATAGTTGCAGTCTGTTTATCTCATAATATTAGAATGGGAATTTTATGCGTTAGGCAATAAGGATCCAGGGTGGTTTTAAACTTTTCCAATTATTTTCATTTTTTATTTCTTTCATTTTTTTATGTTTATTTTTTTATTTTTGTCACCCTCCTTTTGAATAGGGCTCTGCCCAGTGAGTGGTTAATGGATACAATCGGTATAATTATATTATATAGTCTTATATTAAATATATTTTTATTTATATAATTAATTTATATTAATTATATATATTATCTATATATATTATTATATTATTTTTTATATATTATATTAATTATATTTATTTATATATAATATAATATATAATATTTTTAATTATATATATAATATATATAATACTTTATTATTTATTTTATTATATATATACTTATTAATATATTACTATATATATATATTATATATTAATATATAATACATTATATTTAATATATGGTAATCTTTATGTATTAAGGAAGAAAATAAGTTACCCTTTATATAGCATATACTATTACTTAGGGGATTTGGAGATATAAAAAAAATAATCATTACTCAGGCACTTATAAGAGATTCTAGAAGAGAACAGAATTCGGAAAAATGTGTTTTAATCTCTTTAAAAAAATTACGTAAACCAATAAAAATTAAAATAATTTTATATTTTATAATAATAATTAAAAATTTTAATGAATTGTAATGATTTTAAATATTTAATAGTTGAATTTCAAACTATGTTCTGAATAATCATATTTATCAAATGGCCTATATTGATTAAGGAATGCTTCACATGAGGATTTAGGTTGCGAGAGAGTCATATCTCATCACTGGTGGATACATTTGCATACTGTCATATAGCTTTCCTCTTTGTCTGATCGATGGGTTTTATTTCTAAATATAAGCGAGTCTCTTGATTGGTGTGGCGGTTTTTGTTTCATTTTTCTGGAAAGTTCAGCTCGCTCATATTTAACCCGTTGCGATTACTGGTAGGTCTCAGTGGCGGGATATGAATTCGAACGGTAGAAGGTTGGACAGATAGCGGTCAGAGGAGGTGTCGTTGTCATATTAATAGAAGTGAAGGACGTAGCGTACTATATTTTATTGTATATAATATGTTGATCATTGTTGCGTTAGTGTGTTTGTTTTGTCACCTGACCTCTTTTTAATGTTCATTAATAACGTTTTTTTATATTAAAATAATTAAAATAAAGAACTATTAAAATAGAAATTCTTTTAACTAAATCTTGTTTTCATTCATTTAATGAAATATAGTTGTTAATATTTTCTATTTATATTAAATTTTTTTCATCATATACTATAATACTATATAGTTTAAGTGTCAGTGGTTCTCATCTTACTGCTTCTTCGTATCATCCTTCTGGCCTGTTTTTTTTCCGAAGTATGTAACTGGGTGAGCTTCATGAGATGCGTTTACATCCGCCAATTCTGGAAAAAAGAACTAAAAGCAGTAGAGAAATATTGACTAATAATCGAAAAAAGAAAGCCCACGTTCCTTAACCTTTGCTCCCCATCTGTATCTCGCCACATAATTTATATCTAAAGTAGTATTACTTAACGTCGCAAATTTCAATAAAACCCCCACGCCTTTCTAATGATATTGCTTCACCGAGACCTGGACGATCCCACTTTTGTGCGGTCGTGTATGTGGACTGAGTTAAAATCGTCAAGTGTAGGGTTCAATCCTGGCCCAGGGGGCCACAACCAATACCCTTACAACTCCCCGCCCTTCCTTCATCTTAGGACTTCATGCACCGCTTTCTCCTCGCGCCTGCCCGAACTTCACGCATTTCTTGCGTCGTGTTGGTCTGTCACATCGTCCTTGTTATTATCTGGGTATGCGGGTTTGCAATTCGCCTTTTTTTTTCTTTTCCTTCGGCATTCTTCTTGGATGCTTGCATGGCCATGTGTGCCGGAGCTCCGGCTTGGGGGTTTTGCGCTAACTTAAACACTCACTCATTTTTTCTTCACTTTCATTCACCGACGTTTACCACCGACTATCAATATCATATAATTTACTATCGAGGGTTTGGACCCTTTTCCACATGACCACATCTCAACATACTTTCATTTATTTCTCTCGTTTACCCCCTTCTTACACCAACACAACTCTCTAATACGTTCATTCCTCATTTTACCCAAATTCTTCCTCACACCTAGCCACACCCCTAATTGTCCAAATCTGAAACACATTGAACTTAGACTATACTCTTACTTCCAGACCAATAGTCCTCACTACCAATACCAAGTAACACAGGAACAACATATTTCCTCATGCAAGACCTAGCCGCAACTCCAGACGTTAGTCCTTTACATTGCACCACGATTCAATTGGCACCAGCCACCTTCCTGCCACACAACTTTCCTACTACACCTGCATCATCCGTTCCTCTCATCCAAGTTCACATACCCTAAATACTTAAGAACTCAGACAAGACTTTGTTTCCAGCTGCTCACCCATCTAAAATAACTCACTCTGAGGGCTATCCTCACTCACAAACCATACCCTTACTCTTATCTACGTTACTTTTCAAACCTCTCCTTTTACCAACCCTGCCAAATCTCTCTACCCAATCCTCTCAAACTCTCTTCAGATCGCCACACAAAACCAAACATCCATCAAAATAGGTAGGGTACCTCCACTCATCCCCATTCTCCATATTCTAAAACACCATTTCCTGCTAACCCCAATATATAATATATATATATATATATAATATATATATATATATTATCATATAAATATAATATATATATATATATAATATATATACTAATAATCTAGATAGTATATATATGAAACCTTATTTTATATGTGCTTTTTTTATTATCCATTGATTTAATGTGTTATTTTGATAATTGTATGATTAATTATCAACAGAGAAATTTTTTTCTTTAAGCTAATAAGCCTGAGAATAGTTTTTTGTGTGCGTAAATTAAACGTATAAACATAATCTGGTTTAATGCAAGGAATGAACCATGTACCATGTGTTCTATAATTTCAAAAAAAAATGGTTTCCAAAATTTAAAGATTATCAATGCGAAAGATGTTCAGTTTTTGCAACTATAAGTACGTTAAGATATAAAAAAATAAGCGTGCTTTTAAAACTATATATCATTTAAAACATAGTAAATTAAATACAGTACAATTATTGAAAAAAGACATTTTCCAAGACTATTAGAGCAATGAAATACTCCACTTCTTCAAGACAATACTGTATACACTAGATTGTCCCCCCCTAAAAATTCAAAATATTATTTTAATACAACATTACTAGACAAGAGTGTTTACAAATATATGGATAAAATTTAGCTTAAATTCTGTAGATCATAAAAAAGTATTTGACTTAACGCGCACTAGCTCTGTTATAGGCACTCGGAATTGTAAGGTACTACGAAACCATATAAAGGTACATCGAAGAACTTCAATATCCCTGAAGAGGAAACGGTTGAGGAAACTGAAGCATCAACATCATTTGAACCGCTCGACGATCTAGTAAGATATTCAGATCTCAGCAAGGACAAGCTGAATTCTTAGAATCTAGGCTGGAGTTGTGGAATTTGTTGACAACATGCACTAGAATTTCAATAAATAGACAAAGCCATGAAGGATTTTCAAAATACTTATCATGCAACAATCGGTATGTATATGTATAAATGTTGACGGTTTGATGGCTGAACTTGGCTTCAAGCATGCCACAGAGGAAAGGAGACTTTCAATAGACTCCTCAAACACAAGTCTGAAAGCAGTATTGCTTCATAATGGTAATGCCAAGTCTTCATTACCAGTAGCATACTCAGTAGATATGAAGGAAACGTATGACAGTATGTCAATTTTAATTAATGTATTATAGTATAAAATGTATTATAGTATAGAAATTCTTTGGAGACTTGAAAATTGTAGGTATGCTAATGAATCTGAATTCAGGATGGATTTACCAAATACTGCTGTTTCCTTTGCCTATGGAACAGTAGAGCAACAGACAAGCACTATATACAGAAAGAGTGGGCAAAATGAAGTAACTAAGCTCCAAAACTTGAAAATTTAAAGTATCAACCTTTACTTTACTCAAGGAAGATATTGTTTCCCTTTTACTTATTTAAAATTAGGTTTAATAAAAAATGGAGATGGCTTTGCATATCTCAGGACGCTTCCCTGTTTAAGTGAAGCAAATTGAAAAAAGGAAGGATTCAAGTGGCCCACACAAAATCAGAAAACTCGTGAAGATGACACTTTTGTGAGAAAGAGTTAAATGCTTTGGAAATATCTGCTTGGAGAAGCATTTAAATCAAGTGGTTCGTCGTGGATTTCTAGGTAACATACAAAGCTGAAAGAATTTATGCAGAGTTGGTAAAGGAAAACTTTTGGACAGCTATCAGAAGTTTGGAATGTCGGAAGTCACTAAAGATCTAAACTTCTGTGCATTCCCATTTGGATTTCTTTCCCAATAACTTGGGCTTTATTAGTGACGAGCAAGGAGAAAAATTCCATGAAGCTATCATGACAATGGAACAACGATATCAAGGAAGACTACATCCTAACACATGATGGGTGCCTACTGCTGGTTTTTGCTGAAAAGATAAAACGCAGAATAAGAAGAAAGGAAATGAAATTTTGAGACGCTATTTGTTTTAAAAATCGTAAAATAATTAAAATCAATTTTTGTTCAATGGATGCATTGGTATATTCTTTTTGTCACTTTTTTTTAAAAAAAAGTTAGTTTTATTTATATATAATAATATATATATTATATTATATATATATATATATATATATATATATATATTATATATATATAATATATATATATATATATATATATAATACATATATATACATAATTTACATGTATTTTATAATAATATATATATATATATATTATATAATATATATATATTATATATATGATAATATATATATATATATATAGTATATTATATATATATATATATTATATATATATATATATATACTATATATAATATTATATATATAATAATAATATATATATATATATATAGATATATATATATATAATATTATATTATATTATATATATATAATAATATATTAATATATATATATTAATATATATATATATATATTATATATATTATATAATATATATATATATAATATGTATATAATATATAATATTATAATATATATATAATATAATAAATATATATAATATATTATATATCATATATATATTATATAATATCACTATATAATATATATATATATATAATATATATAATATATAATATGATATAATAAGATTAATAATAATTTTCTGTTATATATATATATAATTGATAGTGAAATAGTGAATTTTTGTTTTTATTGCAAGAGGGTGAGAGAGGTTTGTCGTCACACAAAATTGGTACGTGTTATGAAGTTTTTAACATTACTTTCGTGTCTAGCCCAAGATCGAATTAAATAAAAAAATATCACTTAAAAAAAGTTTTTGGTTTTTTTTTTTTTTTTTTTTTCATCATTCTTAGGGTTTATATTAGGCTTCTTGGCATATAAGTAATGTTATTATTAGTTATTGCTTATGTTATTAATTATTATTATTATTGTTATTATTATTATTATTATTATTATTATTATTATTATTATTATTATTATTATTATTATTATTATTATTATTATTATTATTATTATTATATTATTATTGATTTATTATATTTCTGCAAGAAGCACGAAGAATGGCAAATACAAATATTTGTACTGCAAAAATGAATCTTTAATTGCTTTTATTATGCAATTGTCAATTCTTCTCCCGAGGTCCTTTTGAAAATTCACCTTACGATTCGTTGTTATAAACAACTTTGATCAGTTTGTGCAAATTCCTATCCGCATTTCTTGAAATTGCTTGGATATGAACTATGCATAGATATTAATTAAGTCTCAATGTTTCTCTTTGTAGTGTTAACCTTTTACCTCAGAGAGACTATATCTATCTATCTATCTATCTATCTATCTATCTATCTATCTATCTATCTATCTATCTATCTATCTATCTATCTATCTATCTATCTATCTATTGTGGTGTTAAGTTTTAACCTCAGAGAGACTATATCTATCTATCTATCTATCTATCTATCTATCTATCTCTCTATCTATCTATCTAATCTCTGCACACGGCCTTATTTCTCCAGTTGAACCATTCATCAGTGAGAGACATATATATGTACAATTACGTTATAGGAAATTCCAAACCCAAGAAAAGAATTTTTATATTTAAGATGGTAAATAATACATATAATAATGTACACAATTTATAAATGTCTATATAAATAAATGTTTTTTCAACGCATATAAGGAGAATACATAACATTATAGTTTATTACTTATAACAAATATATATAATAGCATTTTTAGTTTAGCGTAATAGTTAAAGAGATTGTTATCATCTTTATCTCCAAGATATATAGACACTACATTATGGGAGGATAATTATTGTTTGTAAATATAAAGTTGGTAGTAGTGATATTAAAGTTTAGTAATTTGTAGAACGATAAATATTATATTGCTATAAGGTTAGAATATAACTATAGGTAGAGGTATATATATTAATATACAGATTAAATAATATCATATATATAATATAGTGAGTTATATTATAATATTATTATATAGTATTATGATAATATAATCAGTAGTAGTAGTAGTGTATTTTATATAATCCATAATTAAGATTATTATTATATATATAATGATAATGATAGTGAGATATATTAAATATTTATTATATATCATAATATATTATATTAAATATATAATGTATATATATTATATATATATATAATATATATAACTAATTATATATATTTCAGTGTATTATATATAATATAGTAATATAATATAATATTAATTTAGTATATATATGAGAAATTATTAAATATATACCTAATTACTACTAAAATATTAATATTATATACGTAATATAATAGTATATATAAATCAAATATATTATACTAATCTTATATATATATATAATATAGGCTATTAAAGATAATCTGAAGTTGCGTTTTATACTGGTTTGTTTTGACAGATGCTTATTTATCAAAAAAAGGGTTGTAAATAATATTTGTTATAGATATATAAGAATAATAATTGTATTGTCAATATATTATTATTATTATATGCTTAAAATAAATAATATAATATATATGAGATATATATTATATAGGGCAATATATACATACATGTATGATACTTTTGTTTTGTCATAAACGTTAGTCATATAAGATATAGATATTGAACATAAGTAGACAAGTTACTATATAAACTTTAACAAGTTAAATTTATATCATATATAAATATAACTATAATATTGATATAGCTTCATTTCATTAATCGCGCATTATAAATTCAAATTTTTTTTTTATTTCTTTCATATATATTTTAAGTGTTCCATTCTTGGCTTATAAATTGTGTTGCTTTTGCTAATTACTGTCATTTCCTAGATTATTGTTTAATAACTACTGAGAGGATATTATTACAGGCAACAATGAACAAAATTGAACGACAGTGTTTGTCTTATGTTTTAGCTTTACTATTCTCGCAAGACTTGTCTTGCCAGATTCAAATGAGAGCCAAGATTCTTTTCAACAACAGACATCCTCGAGTACTTGCAGGAAAAATTCCACCCAATATTCAACAGCGAATAATATCGAATCCTGTGGGATTCCCATATGAAGAACTTAGAATGAATTTCCGTTGCAAGATATTTGCTGGAATCTTTGATGGGAATGATCGCTGGTGGAGCGCCCTCTACCGTCGAGCAAGATGTGATTTATTGTGGATAGTGAGTCCAAAGATAAATATCATACGCTAATTGAAAATGGTAATTGAATACATTTAAAAAATGACGATGCCTTTGTTTTAGTTATTGACATGCTATATCGCGTGGAAAATATTGCTAAGCGGCCCAATGATTTAATTTTAATCAATATTTGCTGGAATTATTTATATTATTTATAAATTAAAAATGTAATTTTTGAGTCTTTGTTTTCTTATTTCTTATTCCTCTCCAGGAAATAGTATGTTAAGCACGTTATATAGATAAATGAAATTAAAAAAATATTAATTAGTGATAAGCTAGAAGTCTATCACAAAAAAGTGTTTTCTTTATATTAATATTTATATTATTAATGAATATATATATATCGTAATATATAATAATGAAACTAATATATATATATTAGATTATAGTAAATACATATAATATATATAATATAATATATGGGTTAATAAAATATAATAAGATTTATTAATAGTAGTAATTTTATAAAATATATATATATATATCTTATTTAATAAATATTAATTATTATATCAGAAATGTTCAATACTATTCAAAATGATTTCCGAACCAATAAAAAGTGTATGTTACTGAAGTTTCACTAACACATTTTTGAACTACTACCTAGCATTGCGAGAGTTCGTGCTTTTCTCACTATTCTCTGGTGTGAGCAGAACCTAAAACTATATTTGCAGCTATATTCAGATAGCTCTATCAATTTCCTTTTCTGGTTCTTCTCAGTTTTTCTTTATAAACCAGTTTTAAACTTATCAAGAAAAAGAGCCACATTCTTTACAGTGATGTATTTCCCGTGTAAAATATCAACATAATAAACCTGTTTAAGAACATAAATAAATTTGAGAAAGGTGAAAATTTTATATATCGGTTTGCTTTTTAGTAATAATGACGAAATTCAAAATATGATTTGCATATAGTATAATATATATATACTATATATATAGTATAGTAGATATAATATTATATATTGATAATGTAATATAGTTTTATTACTACTAGATTATTATTAGTATATATACTTATATTATTTACTATAATCTATAAAGGAATATAAATTAATAACACAGTTTAGTAGGTAAGAGTTTGGCTAGATTGAATCTTCCTATAGATATAATTATTATTATTTTATATAAATGATTAATATTAATAGTATATAAGTAATACAATATATACCTATAATATATATATTATTATATATTATATAGTATATATTAAATGCATATATTAAATATAATATGTAAATTAATTCATTATTAAAGTATATTTCACTTCGCATGTATGGATTATACAGGGCGAAAGAGCATACCAACGCCGGAACCGCTTTCCATGTTGCTTGAATAATCTACAATTGGATCCTTAAGCCGATTGTGGGAAATCTATCAGAGACCTAGAAAACACGACGATCCACTTGGATGCAGTTCTGGAGAACAATCGGGTTTTAAAGGGCCTAGATGGAAGAACGAATGAAGAGTTGTCCAATACTTAAAAAGGAGCGAAGATCCCTACCTGAAGTAGTAATACAGGTATCTTCTAAGGAACTAAACGTCGGAAGACAGCACGCCTCCGTATGAAAATAAGTATTTGCTGGAGGTGCTCTTGGAACAAGAAGAATAGTATCGTGGCCAAGAAGGAAAAAGGGAGGATTTGGTGAGTCACCAACTGACAGGGCGAAAGCCCTACCTGGGAGATTGGTAAACAATATATATATATTAATAAATTATTATATTATTTTTATCTATATGAGAAAGTACTTATATATATATATACTATATATAGTGTTGAATTATTTTTTTAAGTTATAATAATATAATTATATATACTTCCTACAGTTACTCATATATATATAAGGGTAAGAATATAAACCTTATTACTATAATTAGTATACCTACTCTAAAATAGGTAGTATAGGGGATATAATATAACTTACTAGTAGACTTACCTGACTACCCAAAGGCCAAAATGAAGGTGTTAATGCAAGACCCTTAAAACGCCGGAATATATACACACTCTACTACTAAACTAGCGTGCCTCATATACTGGACGTACTATGTGCACTACTTAGCACATTACTTTACTTACTATCTACTGTTCGCACTGACTACAAACTCACTTAATATAGTAATAATAAAATAATATAAATAAAATAATTAATAATATATTAAATAAGAAAAATTATATAATAATAAATCTATAAATGTAATCAACAATTAGAATATAATAATAAAAAATAATAATAATAATGAATTTTAACACCTTCCCCTGCCACCCCCATCTAATTCTTTCATAACCCCATCCATATACAAATTAAATAACTAACAATGATAATAAACACATCCCCTTGGCTCTCACGTCCGCTATTAGATATTTATAGATAAACACAATTCACCATTTGAGCTCCATTTATTCTTTACATCTGGAGGCCGCTATTCACCTATCGTCCATACCATACTATATCCATCCAACCAGGTATGACTATGAGAATAAGAGCGCGAGTGAGTTTGTTTTCGAGAGATAATTGAAGATAATAAATAATCCAGCTATACGTCAATTTGAGTTCAATCCTCTTTTACTGATGAAGGTAGTATATTCACTCGTGACGGCGTCCAAAATACACGTAACTCTTATCGATGGTCTGATGAAAATACCTACGAAGTAGTAGAATCAAATTTTCAGCAACGTTTTTCAGTTAACTTGGGTGTGGGATAGTCGACAGTCATTTAAATGGTCCTTACATATTTGAGAATCGCCTAACAGAGGAACGTCATTTGGAATTTTTGGAAAATGATTTAATAGTCTCTTAGAAGATATTCCTCTACAAATACGACATGCTATGTACTAAACCGTATGAGCCGGTGAGGAGCTAATCCACAATTGTAAGCGCCCAGGATCACACATTATTTTATTAAATGGAAAATCTTTTCAACAAAACCGAGATGGATTGGTCGCGGTGGCTCTAGTTGGCCGCCAAGATATCCAGACTCCACACGATTTAATTTTTGTTTATGGGGCTGGTTAAAAAGTAAGGTATACAAACGAAAGGCGGATCAATCGAGATGCACTACTTCGCCGTATTTTGCATCCTACAGCTCTACAGTATATTAGGAAAGTAACTATAATGATGATGAAGCTTTAGCAGAGCAAACAAATGGCTATTTTCGTCAGCGCAGAACGTGCCAGAAGAATGTCATAAGAGGTTCAGTGGTCACTTACCTATTGAAGTTAGTGGAGGTAGAGATAAAATAAACGCCTCAAATAAACCTATGCATACCAATGTTTTGCGATGTATGCGCAATTCAATACTGTAATATCTTTAAGAAACGCTGTAATTACAGAGAAACAGAATGAAAACCGAAATTAACAAAATTTTTTGCGTTTTTTGAGTGTTTGTTTGATATAATCCATTCATACATCCCCGTGTTTGGTGGCAATCTGCCCGACATTCACCCTCATAATATATATATATATATAATATATAGTATATATATATATATATAATATATATATATATATAATATTTCTATTATATATATTAATATATAGTATATATATACTATATATATATATTATAATAAGTAGATATATGATAAAATATATAATATAGTATTAAATTAAAAAATTAGATTAATAATATAGCAAGGCTAGATAGACCTGTTGTGTTATAGGATGGAATTGGGTTATTTTTATTTTACAATATATTTTTTTACTATCATCAGGTAAGAGGAATAATGTAGAGTTATTTAATATTAATTTTCAGTGGCTTAAACAGACTGCTTCTTAAAAGATGCTTAATATATGCAAAAATAAATGACACTTCTACAAATTTAATAATAAATTTATACTTTTTTAGACTAAATGCAGAAGCATAAAGAATCGGCCGATATGTTCCGCGTTATTTCTATGAACTTTATATGAAAGGTTTTGAATTAATTTGTAATGAAAGAAAAAAACAAATAACTAAATAAAGTTTGAAAAATGAAATGGGAGAAAAATTATGTAGGCTTCAAAATTTCAAGTTTAAAAGGGCCCTAATTTTCCTTCCAGATGTTTTTTTTTTTTTTAGTTATAAAGATTAAAATGTCAGGTTGAGGAGCAAACATAATTTTAGTTTCTTTTCAGCACCTATATACCGAGAATCGAGGGATGAACGGGGGGGAGAAGGGGGTGGATGGATGTTTCCCAAGACAAATGTCAGGCGTGTCATTGGCATTCATATAACTTCGACTTATAAAAGATTACTGTATAAATGTTATTTGTGTTAAGAGTATTCTAGCAACAAGAAAACTCTAAAAGATAAAATAAAAAAAATACACCATATCTCTGGAAACACATTGGAATTATATATTAATATACTAGTCTAATAAATTAGGTTATGGTATACTAGTATCAGGTATATATATAAGGTAATATATATTATAATACTATATATATATATATTATCATATAAATATATCTTCAAATCTCTCATTAATAGCTATAAAATTATATAAATTAATAAAAGATTATTAAGTAAACTCCATCAATTTATATATATTCTTAATATAATATATAACTAGTAATAGTAATAATAAATTGTGATATATATGTGGTTATATATATATAAACAGTAAGTAGATATATATATAGGATAGTTATTATATAAAAGTAAAAATGTATATTATATATAAGCACTAATGTATTATATGATCATTATTAGTATATAAGATTTATATATTGCTCCTAATTTTAAAAATAGACTATATACGGGGGGGAGGGTAGCGTCCAACAAAGACAAATGAATATAGAAGGTTAGATAACTTCATAAAAAATCTCTAAAAGATGTAACAATAAAAGGTTATTTGTGTAAGAATCTAGGCAACAGAAATATCCATTAAAGAAAAATTAAAAACACAATAAAGATTAAAAAAGGTCATATACTTAGTATATATATTATATATTATAATATATGATATATTATAATATGTTATATATATATATATAGAATTATAGATACAGTTTCCCTTTTTCATGTGTCATCGCTTATTTTTATTCCTTTAAATGTAATTGGGCCTCCTAATCCTAGTTGATTTAATATAAGCAACTATTATATATAGTATTATAGTAATTATATAGTATAGATTTAATATTCAATTTGCACATTACATCAATATAGTATAGTATAAGGTAAGTTGAGTATATAGAAATATATATATATAATAGTAGGTGTTATTAAATTTGAGCTAGTAGTATCTAATATAATAAAATACATATATATATAATATGTCATATAATATTTTAAAGTTATACTAATATATATAAGGATATATATTTTTATTATATGTTATATAGTATATATAATATAGGTATTATATAATTATATATATAGTATCAATATATATAGGTATTTTTTTTGAGTCAGTGTGCAGGACCCACCACGGCTCACGAAGCGGCCACACTGGGGCTGCTGAACAAAATCAACACCATGGGCGGTCCTGGAGCGAGTACCAGTAATTTGGAAAGCGTCAAAAGAAAGAATTTGCGAAAAGTGAGAATGAATATTCAAGAATCAATTAAAAATAAACAAAAAACTAAAGAACAAAAATACATCCTTGCATTATAAAGTCCTAATATTACGTTAACAAAATCATATATGAAGAATATTCACTTCTTGGTAGAAGCAAGAAAATAGCGTATTCTCTAATAGTGGGAAAGATAATCGGAATAAAGATATGGGGATATGTGGCGGTTATCTTTTGAAGGTGTTCGATAGGATTACGATAAAGTAGGAAAAAAGACGGTGGGATAGTCCCAGCTGGGAACAATCAGTGAAGATATGGCGAACAGATTGCGGGTAATGACAATGGCAAAATTTGCAAAATGGGAGGGGGGTTACGTAACATATAGTGACTGTGAGTGATATTGCATTGGTGGCCAATACGGAGGCGTGCAAGTAATTACCTCGTGTAAGCGTTTTTTCGTCGATGGGAGGAAGACCACTCGCCTCGATGATAACACGGCTTTATATATCCTCTCTAACGTTTCACTCCTACCTCTATCAACTCGTCCAGCGCTCTTTGCAGAATAAGCATCGAAAACCTGTCGAGAGTCAAGGATCGAGTAATTCCGGTTGGGATGGAGGTAGCCATTTTCGTAAATGCATCCGGGCAGGTACCTGATACCAATCGGCGTAAAAGAGGAGGTGGACATTTGGGTCGCTCTCTTCACGATTTCATCTGCCCCAGTGTGCCCCTACATGAGAGAGGGTCAAAAGAATAATTTGTTTCTTGCGGGGAAAATGGAGCAGCCAGAAGAATTCGTGCACAGACAGATACATTGTTTTTAGAATGAAGGGGGTTTGTTAAGCGCTTGTAAGCGCGCTAGACGAAAATCTGAATAAATACATAAAGATTTGATCTTGGATAACCGGATTAGAAATTCGAGATAAAGCGCAAGTCAATTATAGCCCATTAATTCTAAGGCTGTAAAAAATATTGAAAGCATGAGGGGGAAGGGTATGGGGAAGAGTTGCAGGGATAAGAGTGAATATGACAGGCAGATGGCCGTCCACACTTGGTTTCCCCCGGAGGTTTTAGAGGCGCGGTCAGTAAATACTTGGCAGCAAACTCATCAATGGAAGCTGTGAGGAATGAAGGACAGGGATAAATGCCCTTTAACAAGGAAGCATGAATGGCTTGATTTGAGACGAGAGGTGCAGAGGCCAGCAATGTGATGGCTGGGGAGGCGGGGGAATAAACCAAAGGTGTGCATCCTTCATTCGTAGAAACACGAGGAGACAACACCTTTTGTAAGGGATCGTTGGGTAACGGCGACAGAAATTAAGGATGTTAACTGACCGCGTGTTCACAATATGGCCAAGATATTAGGATCTGAGGCACCTCCTGCAGACATCGGTGTCAGGGCAGACGGTATTGGGCGTATTTGAAAACGAAGATAACCTTGTACACATATGATGTATTGTCTTCGAAGAGAGAGTGGCATCTACTTGGGCTTCTTCAAGTCTTAGCCTGCGGGGGGTCGTCGGGTTCTCTTCAGTGAGAGTAATAACGGGATCGCTTGTTATTGTATGAGGATCCACAGATTGCAGTAGAGTAAGGGGAGGACTTGAAACCAGTTATTCTTACAGTGAGCAGCGCCATAGATCAGAGCCTTGTCGCGAGACCTAGGGACGGACGTTGCAGCTGTTCCATGCGGTGATCAGGAAGTATTCGAAGTGGGAACTTGGCTAGAAGGAGTCAGGCGCCCCAAGAGTTGGAGCGAGATGACGTGTTTGGGCCGCGGAATGAACAAGTTCTCTTTCAGGTTGTTTAATATGGGTGCGGCGATTAATAATGTTAAGGTGCTCATCGCTACTATAGGATGGGTCCTGAAATTTGACCATGTGAAGTCAATCAGAGAATAGGTGGCGAGCGAATCCATTACGAAGAGGTTAGTTTCGCCGTGGTAGCGAGGAAGGGTGGAACAATTCGGTTCGATCACTTTTTTATTCTTAAAAAAGGCACGTGCTGAGGTTTGGGTGTGGGGTGAGAGCCATGGGGCTTGCCTTGTGAAACTATTTTCAAGTAGCTTAGTTGAAAAGTTGCGCGTATCCAGGAAAAGGGCACGCTTGGCACCGAGGCTTATGTTAATAAATGCAGTTAGGGTCATCTGAGCATAGACGTGGGGACTCAAATTGACCAGTGCGGCTGGACATAGAGGTAACACATATTCATTATCAAATCCACGAGAGCAACCGATAGATATAGTAGTTCCACAGGACTTGAAAACACAATACCCTGTCGGAACGCCCTTCAATTGTCCGTATTGTGGGCGTGACGGGGCAAAAACATGCATCCGAACTGCTGCCGAGTTAGAATCAGTGTGACAAACAGGTCACTTTTTTGATGAAGAAGAGAGGGGAGTTGTACTCATAATACTATAAGATATATATATTATATAGGTATAATAATAGCTAATTATATACTAGTGATAGTTATTAGGATATTATAAGGTACTTACTGATATATCATAGGATAAGTTAATGGTAATAGATATATATATACTAATATTAGTGTATTATATCATTATATTAGGGTATACTTAGTGTTATCTATATAATAGTAAAATATAAGTAATATGTATTTCTATACAAATACACTTATAATAATATATTAATATACTAGTTATACAATGATTTTCGAGTAAAATAGTAAATAGTAGTTAAATTAGGTATATTATATTATTATAGAATGGCTTAATATTATATTATATGATAGATAGATGGTGTGTGTCCGACAAAAGGCTTTAAAAATTCATAAGTATGAAAAAGAGAATATATATACCTATACTATTATATATTAGAATATATAAGCTATATAATAGTAATATATATTTAGTATATACTATAATATATGATATACTATATATATAATTAGTATATTTATTATTATTGATAATTTATATAATAGTTGAAAATATAATATAGTATAGTATACTAGAATGTATGTATGAGTACTATGACGTATATAGATATCAGTATCATATATATAATATAGTGATGATATAATTGTAGTAGTGGCAAAATATTTTCATTACTGATAGGTTCTCATAAAAATATATAGGTATATAATTAAATATATATACGTATAGTATAATATATAATATCATTTTGAATTAAATAAAATAATAATAATTAAACTTATCTAATTAAAATAACAGAATGACTTTCTTCGGTGAAGGGTGCTTAAAATTTAGAGATACCGAGGAACTTGTTGAAAAATTTTTGGAATTTGAAAAGATTAAGATTTGGGTCATTCTGAACTGCCTATTGTCGAAAATTGAATCAAATAAAATCTGATTATTTGGTATGCCTACCAACATGCGGGGCGTTAGATGTACAGACGCTATCTCCGAATTCTTCTTTCATTTTCAATGGCTCAACAAGAAGGAGTGCTCATTATGATAGGTTGCTAGGGGAGTGGAATTCACTCAACAATCTACTACCTACTAATAAGAGTGTAATTAGTGAATCATACATTGAGACAAAGTAAGTGTTAAATTTTGTGCTAATAATAAAATAATGATTAAATAATAGTTGTATGAAATTAAATAGTCATTGAGAAATAATTAATAATATAACGAATAATAAATAATAATAACCTATAATAATAATAAATAATTAATGTTAGGTTAATTTAATAAGTTAAGTAATAATAAATTAATAAAATAATTAATATTTATAATAAATAATAATATATAATAATAATAGTATATTATTTATGGGATAAACACAAAGTGGTTTAAAGCAAATAGTGTGTTAACTAATTGGTGTTTAGAGATATTTAAATGTATCGATAATATTAAGTGCTAGTACTGGTAATATTGTTCAATGATATGTTAGTAAGGTTACGTGATAAATTTGATTGTAATACTAGTGTATGTATTTGTAGTTCTGTGTATACTTTCTAGTAAGTAACTATTTAATTTTTTTCTATCTTGTTTATATTTATATTTAATCTGTATAGAAAAAGCGCCCACGGTAGCCAGTTGGTAGAGTAGGCACGAGATTCGCCCAAAGAACCAACATAGCGAGGGGGTGGTAGCCGCGCCAGGATTCGCAACGTGTGAGCGGACGTCAGATATCATCGCTCTCTGCGCGGGGGGGTGGGGAAGACTATGTCGGAGGACGTAATTGCGTCGATTAGGATGCGGCGATTCTCCTTGTAACAGCGGGCACTTATTTGATTTGGAACGGGGAGGGGGCGGATGGCTCTCGTGCTCTACCATTTGTGCTTGCGGTTGCGGACGTAAATTGAGATAACACCCCCTCAGCTAGCTAGCGGCCTCTGCCCAGTGAGCGGATTGGTGATTTATCTTCTGTAAGAAAAAAAAAAAAAAAAAAAACGAATTTAAAGATAGTAATTATTCAAATATGAACTGCAAAGTACCTCGCCTGCAATATTTTTACTTTTAAAATATTTTTTATTGCTTAGTACATATATGCAAGAATGAGCCTAATCTAATATAGTTATTGCATAATAACAGCTCGTTCCTAAAATTAAGGAACGGAGAAGCTAGTATTATAATAAACTATGATTTTTTTATGCTTCTTAGCTTGTTATAGATATGTGTATTCATCAAACAAAAATTTAAAATAAATTTCAGTTGTGGCTTGTATAAAACTTAAGGGCTAATATGAATATATACTAATATATAGTATATACGTATATATACATAGTATATAATATATTTTTATATATAGTATCCATATTATTATACTGATATACTAGAATTATATTTGAGAGAATTAAATAGATAATTAAATACTTCAATGGAGTAAAAATGTTCTGTCTCCCTAGGCTCCAAGACCACATGAGCCGCCACTGATATTTTTATAATAATAAAAAAATCAACAATGATTTATAAAGAAAAGGCGGTAACAATTTTATATAATTTATTTATTCGTTAATTAATTTACATAAATATTAAATCAAACTGTAAATCAACTATAATAATAATAATAATAATAATAATAATAATAATAATAATAATACATAATGAATAATAAAATAATAAATAAGAATATAATAATAATAAAATAAATCAATAATAATAATAATAATAATAATAATAATATATAATAATAATAATAATAATAGCTAAAATTATTACATTTTGGATTGTCTATATTTAAAATATATTTAATAAATTAATATTAAAATATATTTAGAAATATTTCATAATATTTAAAGTATATCTTTGGTAACGTGTTTCATTGGCTACTCTCCCTTTGTATTCACAAACCACGTAATGAAGATTCGATGACTCGCTGCAGTTAACAGCATAAAGGTAAAGCTTACGACCTGCACCTTCGTCTGCTGGATCGACCGAACTACTGGAGGCAATGAAGCAAACAGAATAGGGATAATCTTTGTACTTGGATGGAAGTATTTTCGTATCATAATCCTTATGTGCTGAAATAATGATTATATATATATATATAAATATATTAATAATAATAATAAATTTTTTGCTTAAACTGGATACAATTATATAATATTAATGTATATAGTAATATATATACAGTAATGTATATAGTATATTAAAATATTATATAATATATATAGGTAATATATATATTATATATATATTGATAATATATATATAGTATATGTATACTATAATAATATTATTATAATATTATAGTATATATATATATATATATAGTAGTATATATATAGATTATATATATATAATAATATATATAATATATATTATATTACGTATATATATATATATATATAATATTATTATAATATATATATATATATATTATATCAAAAACTTTTTAAAATACCCAAACTTCTGTTATTCTCTTTTCTCAGTGTTAGATGTAAAGCTTGTGATTTGCTGTGAGTCAAACGCACCAACTATAAATTCTACATAATTCAAACTAGCAATATTGTTCATATATATTTGTACTAAAAGCAGTGATCTTATACACTCAAAGCTTTAGTATGGTACTTCATTCCACCCAGCTTGATGTGGAGAAGAGGAATGAATTTTTTCTCTATTTACTAGTAGTGGTTGGTTTACGTTTTTTATTTTTCTTACATTTTATCACGTGGTCACCAGCTAATTCTTCCGAGTTCAAATTTTGTCCCTAGCCCTATACCGAAGGGACAGAATAAATGAATATTTTGCGTATAATCTTTGCTGTCTAATAATAAATCATTTGAAAATCAATAGTTGTTGGCACAATATTGAAATATGCGCTCATATTTTTCTGTTATATTCATTGAATGACTATTTGGAATTGACCCACAAAATTTTCGTTGTTTACTAAGGCATACTTGAGGTTTCCCTTGAACAATCTTAAAACAATCGCCACTCATTTAGTATGTACGCTGACACAACCGTTGATTACACAGACAGACATTAATGGTAAGGATTGATTAGGCAAGCTCGCCAATTATATGTGTAACCGTCCAGTCTCATGAGAGAGATATGTCGTAGAAATTTAATTTTTGTTATTATTTATTTTATTATTTTTGGCTATTTTGCAACATAATTTTTGAAGTTCATGTCTCTTAGTAGTTCTTCGGAATCACAGAGTGGAAGCGTAGATTTATTGTTACTATGCTTAGGAAGCATACCCGAGCGGTAGGGCACGAAAGTGGGGCAATTTTTCAGCAAGGTTATATTATCTATCGATGTTTGGATTCAAAAAACTTCTGTTTTCTAATTAGGGTTTGTTTGTGAGTCCAAAATTTTTTAAGTAAGATTCATTTCAGTCAATTTTGTAGTTAGCAACTTTGTTTTATTCTTTACAGGATCAAACGAATTTTTTTAATGACAAAAATTTCCGAGGCCAATGAGAAAATTTGCTTAAGAAGAGATCCTTGTTACCCCGATAAATGTTAAGTGGTTTGTTCAATAGCTCATTTAGAGTAAATACATTTCATTTCATTCAATTTGGAGCGAGCAATAAGATGTGTCAGTAGTTCAACTAAAATTCTAATTTTATGGAACAAAGTCATAATTATTATAGCCAATTTCAATGTCTTTAAATTCTGATAATTTTTCCAATTTTTATTTTCCTCGATTTAGTGTTTTTACTTATTTTATTTTTATTTTTAATTTTTCCCAATTTAGCGTTGTCTGCTTACTTTTCGGCCGCAGAGATATCTAGTAATACGCAGTTTTACATTGAAAGGTGTGCGAGTTTGAAAGTTTGGTATGTTTAAAAAATAAAAAAATTAGTTTACATGGCGTTGGTTACTATGAATGTTGACTATATTAAACTTTCATTTTTCGCCGAAAAAAGTAGAAAAAAATGAAAAGTTCAAAACCTTGTAAATTCTCCATTCTAACTTGATAACTGGACTCTAATTTTTAAGCCGAAGTAAAAAAGTGATTTGAAAGTTGGTTAGCGAGGATATTTGAAATTCGGTGATGGAAACCAAATAACAAATAAGCGTAGGCCAATCGGAATTTAGTTCAAATCTTGCGAACTATTTTAATAAAAGGAGTATGCGTAAGGACCTATTATTATGAAAGTTTAGATGGGCGCTAACTGATCAAGAGAGACATCGTTCTAACTGGAACAAGACTCGAAGAAGGGGCTAAATTCATACAAAAGCACACAATATTTATCAGAAATGAAATAAAAAAACGATTAAAAAAACTGAAGCATTTTTTCTATACATCTGAAAGGAAGAAGGGGGACCGAAGTCATTAGTAGGGATATCTATCGAATTGTCCAGAGGCTTTATTTAACACAAAACAAATATTACCTATGATAAAATCACTAAGAGCACTTCAAACGGAGGAAATTTTTTATAATTGCTTTCCAGAGATCGCTAAAAAAAAGTATCTCTGGAACCTACTGGAAATTGGTGGTTACTTCCTAAAGAGTAATGACACCCTAAAAAAGGAAAGTGATCCGTCTGAAGGATAGATCTCGTCAGATATTCATTATTACTTTAATACTGCATTTTAAAATTACTCTTGTAGAAACTTCAATGTTGGAACTCGGGAACGCAAGCTAAATTGGACGGAGTTCTTTATACAAGCAGTATGAATGAAAAAGTGGAAGCGTCGTTATAATTATAAATTTAATGTCAAAAGATAGCAAATTTGAAGCGGTTGACAACGAGTGATTAAGTGAAAAAACATTAATTTGAATTACTAATGTTATAATTATAAATTTAATGTCAAAAGATAGCAAATTTAAAACTATATATTACATAAATAATTCATTGAATGAATTAATGTAAATTTGTTGTAAAAATCATTAGAAGTTTACAATAGAAACTTTTAGCAACAATCACATGTTTAATACGCGTGAAATTTATTCACATAGAAAATTAAATAATAAATTTAACTTTTTAATTACATATAATTATCTATTCAGATAATATTCAAAAGATTCAGTACATTATTCTGATTCTTTTGATATTAAATTCGAGTTTGTAAGGCAAATAGAAAACATAAAACGTTGAAATTTCAACTTGGAAAAGAATGAGAGGTCAAATGACCTAAAATTTTTGACCTTCTCGTTCAGAAAGGTCAATTATATTTATACAATCAGAAGATGGATATGTGAAGATCAATTTGACATATTAACCAAATCCGACACTCTTTAAGTACCGGTTAATAAGGAGGGGGGGGGGGGGGAAAACTTTCAAATAGGATTTTTTCAAAATTCGAAAGCCTATTTTAACAAGTGATTTAATATGCTTGTAATTAAGGAACTATAACTTTAATTAATTTCAAATTTCAACAAAATATAGCCCCATCTTCCTAGCACAGCTAAGGAAAATTTGAGACCTTAAAACTTTGGCAAATAAAAGATAAACGTATGCCGGTTAAAGTATATCAATTTTTATTTCTTAAATTTGACATCAAAAGATTCTGTGTAAATATATATATATATATATATATATATATATATATATATATATATTATATTATATATATATAAATAATATATATATATATACTAATATATATAATATATATATTATATATTTTATATATAATAATATATATATATATATATATATATCTATATATATTATATATAGTATAATATATATATATATATATAATAGTATATATTATATCTATA
>JABUQX010029538.1:2500-15000 GCA_015478945.1 Trachelipus rathkii
ATGTGTATGCTTACAAACCTATCATAACCTGAACTAGGAAGGTCTAAACCGACACCCAACCTATATGGGTCGTCGATGCCGTAAGGCTAAACCTAACAGACGGATCTATGTTGCCGTAAACATAGGCCTAGCCTAGATGCTTTGACTGTCTTTAATATATATATATATATATATATATATATATATATATATATATATATATATATATATATATATATATATATATATATATATATATATATATATATATATATATATATAATTGTGGAGTATTACTAAATGGGTTATTGTAAATACTGTATTAAAACTATAAACTGATTTGCAAAGGTGGTTTAATAAATTTTTTCGTTTATTTTTACTGATTTTCGTAAATTGTTTATATTTTCAATAAAAATATAAAAATTGAAGCTACAAAATTCATAACTTTTCGGCTACACTTCGTTCACGTAGAGATGAAGAAACGCTGTCGGAATGTGTTTCAGATTATCGATAAATCAATATCACTAAAAAATTGATAATCGATTTTTTTAGCGATTATCAACTTTTCGATGTTATAGACAAAATGGGTAAAGGTTTACATTGTGGCCGAGCCGTTCTCGATATCGATATATCGATAAATATCGATATCGGTCAGCCTCTAGAAGAGCCACAATCCATATCTCAAAAACTACAACAGCTACCGGGAAAAGGAATACATTGCTGGAATGCTGGTCTAATTTTAGAGCGGAAAATGTAAATATAAAAAAATAAATAAAAAAAATCATCTCAAAAACTACAATAGCTACAGGGAAAAGGAATACAGTTTTGGAATCCTGGTAAAATTTTAGTTAGGAAAATGTAAAAAAAAAAAAAATAAATAAAAAATTATTGTTAATAATTATAGTAATACGAGTAGAAAGCCTATTTAGAGACCTTTTATACGTTACTCGTTAAAATAAATAGACTTTCTATTAAATTTTGTTTTTTTAACTAAAGAATACCCCAAGGGTATACCGCACCGATGGCAGGAGTCTGGGGTCTCTCGGCCTTCAGGGAACTTTACGGGGTGGGATAATTCCCCACTCAAGGAGGGTCTCCGGAACCCCCGCTCTTTGGTATTTGGGTGTCGCGGGGGTTCCTCCGCCCCTCCCCTACGGGGTATGGAAAACGTCCCCCCCTGTGTTCCCCGTCGGCTCGAGCCCCCTACATTGCCGTGTAATACCTTTACAAATAATATATATAGATACTATGTCCCCCGCCGGCTCGAGCTCCCCCCCCTAAAAAAATAGCCAATTTTTTTTTTATTTTCCTAACTAAAATTTTACAAGGATTCCAAAAATATATTTCTTTTCCCTATAGCTATTGTAGGTTTTGAGATATTTTATTTATTTTTTTTTTATTTTCCGCACTAAAATTTTACCAGGATTCTAACAATGTATTCTTTTTCCCTGTAGCTAATGTAGTTTTTGAGATAGCTATGGATTGTGTCTTTTCTAGAGGCTTGCCATCGATATCTAGCGATATCTATCCATATATATATATATATATATATATATATATATATATACTCTTATTATTATATATATATATGTGTATTATATATATATAATTTCTTTAGAAACTATATATATATATGTTTTATATATATATATATATATACCTATATATCCAAAAATTGAATCTGTAGTATAGCTATAGATTATTTACATTTAGTATTTTACAATCGGGGGTGACAACCCTCTGGGTAACAATTACTAAGAATAGTTTATGTTTAGCACTGCATGTGTGTCAAGATTACCTTTGAACATAAATTTATTATTAAATTTAATAATATGACAATTGCTATTGGACTTGTTGCATTTAAATACTTCCAATATTAAATTAAAATGTAAAAACGCATACAATGTGTAAACTTTAGAGAAAATTTCATAGAAATTGTTCAAATTCTTTGTCACCAAAAGCTACTCTAAGACTGAGGAAAAAAACTCGAAGATTTCTTTTATAAAGAAAAAATAATCGTATTCGTTTGATTAATTATATCGATAAATTTTTTTGGACTCTGAAAAAGAAGCGCGGCCAGAATATAAACCATAGCCACAAAATGTACGTAAACAATTTTCAAAAAAAATTACCAAAATTTGCAAGATCATATTTTTATGTAATATACAATAAAAAAAATACATAAATTAATAAAACTACATTATATATAGTCAAATCATCTAAATAGATTAACTTTTATGGAAGCGTATATTTATCTGGGTTAGGCTTGGGTCTACGGCATCGACGGTCCATATAGGTTAGGTCTCTGTTTTAGACCCTCCTAGTTCAGGTTATGGTAAGATTTGTTAAGTATGCACAAATTTACTCATTGTATACTTAACAAAACGTATCCTAACCTGAATAAGTTGGGTCCTAAACCAAGGCCTAATCTGTATGGTCATATGTTGCTGTAAACGAATGCCTAACCTAGATTGTTATATATATATATATATATATATATATATATATATATATATAACTATATAATATATATATATATATATATATATATATATATATATATATATATATATATATATATATATATATATATATCTAACTAACTATCGCTGCTATGGACAAAGTTAAAAGCCACACGGAACCGGAGGTCGGTTCAAAAAAAAATTTTGCAGGTAACCTATGATACATAAATAGAATGTTCTAGGAGCGAAATGAATCTTTTTTTTTTTTGTTCCTATGTTCTAGGGGTGAAATGAGGTTAAGTTAGGTCAGGTCACTCCTAGGAAAAAAAAATAATTTCGTATAAAAAAAAAAGTTTAGTTACCCTTCCAAATTCATTTTCTTTTGACCGCTCGACACAAGAAAAAGTTACATATTCCAATACATATTATTTCGCAGCGCAATCTAGAACCCAAAAGAACTAAAAATTTATTTAAATAGTTTTTATTTCGCCTCTAGAAATGTTTAATTTAATTAAACTTTAGTTTTATATTCTGTAAATTTACCTAATTTCCAGTTTCCTGTGGGCGTTAAGTAACATTTACATATATATATAATATATATATATATAATATATATATATATATATATATATATATATATATATATATATATATATATATATATATATCTTCTTCAAACCCGTCTTCATTCCTCAAATCGAGAAATAATTTTTTTTTTTATTATTTTTATTTCCAATCTCTTTTTCGAAATCCGTAGGTTTTGATATTTTTTTTTTTTTTTTAATATATTTCTAGTATATGATCCTAACAATCAATTTAAGTGGTGACGGACATGATTCAAAAATATATAGGACCTGTTACGTTTTACGACTCCGTCAGTTTTTAATTTTTTTTTTAACTAAAGGAATACCAAGGGTAAACCGCAAAGATATCCAGGAGTTGGGGTCTCTCAGCCTTCCCGGGGAACGACAGGGTAGGACTATTTCCCCCGCCTCCGGGGTCTCCGGAATTTGGTATTTGGGTGTCGCGGGGGTTCCTCCGCCCCTCCCCTACGGGGTATGGAAAACGTCCCCCTCTGTCCCCCGTCGGCTCGAGCCCTATTTTTTTTTTACATTTTTGTAATAAAAAGCATACGCTGATTCAAATATGTAATTGGTTTTCTGTAAGTCGTACTTTTCGAGATATTTCATTTTTTTTTACATTTTGTAATAAGCATATGCTGATTCAAATATGTAATTGGTTTTCTGTAAGTGTCTTACTTTTCGAGATATTTTATTTTTTATTTTTTTTTTATATAAATGTGATTTTTAAAAAATTATTTAAAATATTTTGAACTTTTGAATCATTTCTAAAGTCACCATGGGATTCATTGTTAGTATAATATACAAAAAATATGTTAAAAAAAAACAAAAAAATCAAAACTGACGGATCGTTAAACATACAAGGGCCTATATATATATATATATATATATATATATATATATATATATATATATATATATATATATATATATATATATATATATATATATATATATATATTTATATATACTATGTTGTTATTATTTATATATATATATATATAGTATTTTTTTATTTTATCGTACGTAACAATATTCGTTAGCGAAAATTAATTTTTTTATATACGTAAATTTGGTCGAAACTATCGAATTGATAATCGTATAAAATTATCGATTATCGAAAAAATATTTATGCAATCGATATATAAAAAAACAGAAAATAGCATCGATAGTGATATCCCTATAAAAACAAGAAAATTAACCGTTTAGATTTCAGACACGTTATTTTCATATTTTTTTTTTTTAAAAATATATACATAAAATACGCGAAAATCTGTAAAAAAAAATTCAAATAATTTCTTAAAACCATTTTTGTAAATTGAATGTTTATAGTTTTAAAACAGTATTTAAAACAAGTCAGAAATACTCCACAATTACCATATATATATATATATATATATATAAATCATATATATATTATATATATATATATATATATATATATATATATATATATATATATATATATATATATATATATATATATATATATATATATATATAGTAAAGGTGTAGCACAGGACCCACATATTTTCAAAATTTCAGTCCAAACGATATATATTTATATATTGGACAGAAGTACATAGGATAATAGTTGAGTATAGAGTAGTCTTAGAAAAATATATATATTTTTAAAAGTAATCGATGTTTTGATATGGGTATGAAGCAACGTTGCTACATGTTAATAAATTTTTTCACAATTACGATAAATTTATAAGCAACGTTATTCGTCGTTTTCATATATTTATTTTTACTTTCGAAAAATAAGTAAGGTTATGATAAGTTTAAAGTAGACATTTACTGTGCATACTTAACAAAACTTATTATAACTTAAACTTAAATTATCATAATAAAAAATCGGTAAAGGTGAATATAGTTATACATACGAGATTTGGCAGAGCTTTTTTTAGTCCTCTTACATGGGGACGAAAGATAAAAAAGCAATTATCGGAAAAATATCGATATTTCGTCAGTCTGCGCTAAGCTCAACCATTAACCTAAATAATAACTAAGTTTCTGTTTTATTCTAAGAATTATTCGAAAGAGACTGGATTTGAAAGATTTGCTCGAATTTCTTCTGAAGATAAGATTTCTTCAGTTTTTAACTAAAGCAGTTTTCGTTTTTGCATTTGCTAAAAAAAAAATGCTCAAGTTTGCGTTCTTTTCGTCAACCTTAGCGCAAAATCGTTAAAAAAATGCTCACCAGACGTAAAAATGTCCGTAATTCTGTGTAATATAGAATAAAGTTCGGAGGTAGTAGCCTTACACAATTAAAGAAATTTCACGTTTGATGAGCATTTTTACGACATTCAGATGAATTTGGCAAGCAGCAAACTCAAGCACAGAATGCAAAAACGAAAACGGCTATTTGTACTTCACTCTCTTGAGTCTCAAATATATCTTTAAACATTTTTCTTCTAAAGAAATTTTTTTTTTATTATTTTATAAACATTTATTTCACATTTGTAAGTTTTAAGACGTTCTAATGTAAATTTTAGCTTATATTTAGATATTTCTTGTAGGTACCGATTAATTTTTAGGCTATTGTTTCGGTAGCTCATCTGCGATAACCTTTTATTAACGTCAGGCCATATCAGTTTTTTATAGTGTACTTAACTAGAATCTTATCCGGAGATATTAGAAAATAATAGATACCGCATTTTCGTGAACGTAGATTTTTCTTAAAAAAAAAATAAACACATACATTTTAGCCACAGTTATTAAAGTTATAGTAAAGCAACAAAAATAAACTTCTTTAATCTCTACACAATATAATGAATAAGAAGTTGTTTTTTGAAAAAAAATGTTTCACTTGTTATTACAACGGTTAAAAACAGATTATTTTATTTCACTTTTGAAAAAATCACTTTTTTTTAACATTTTACATACTTGTTATTTCAGTTGGTTGTGCACTATATATATATATTTTTGTTATATATATATATATATATATATATATATATATATATATATATATATATATATATATATATATATATATATATATATATATATATATATATATATATATATATATATATATATATATATATATATATATATATATATATATATATATATATATATATATATATATATATATATATATATATATATATATATATAATATAACTATATATATATATATATATATATATAACTAATATATATATATATATATATATATATATATGAAGTAATGGCTAACGGGATATTGGTAGTGTTTTTGACCGCGATTTTTGACCTTTTTGACCGCGACCTTTTTGGCCTTGACCTTTTTGGGCCTTGACCTTTGTTGACCCTAAATTTTTGAGAACCCAAATTTTTTGGCCATCCTTAATTTTCGGCAACCCTAATTTTTGGCAACCTAATTTTTAGCAACCCTAATTTTTGGCAACCCTAATTTTTCGGCAACCCTAATTTTGGCAACCAGCCCTAGCGAGAAGGAAGGTTTGCTATAAACTGATTGCACCCGGCAACCGTTGTACGTACCACACCCTAATTTTTCGACCAACCCTTTGATTTTCCATGGGTAATTTTTGCCCCCCTAATTTTTGGCCACCCTTTAGGGGCTTTGCCCCTTTTTATGATGTCTTTACCTTTTTGTCCCTGTCCTTTTCTCAAGGGCTTGTCCTTACCAGATACCATGGGTCAATTTTGGCCCACACTAATTTTTGGCCACACTCGTGTCCCACACGTCACATATTTCGTTCCTACTTGAACTTATGTTATTATTTATTATAACACACACACATACACACACACACACACACACACACACACACACACACACACACACACACACTTACACTTATACACACATTCACTATGACACTTATACACACATTCACTATGACACTTACATTTACCCATACACACTTACATTTACACTTATACACACACACACACACACACACACACACACACACACACACACACAGATTTACTTACACTCGCACACAGATTTACTTACACACATGACGTACACTCACACAGATTTACTTGCTCACAGATTTACTTAAACACACAGATTTACTTACACTCACACAGATTTACTTACACACACACACTCACACTCACACACACATTTACTCACACACACACACACACACACACACACACACACACACACACACACACACACACACACACACACACACTTACACCCCATACACACATTCACTATGACACTTATACACATTCACTATGACACTTACATTTTACCATAGACACTTACATTTTACATATACACGTACAAACACACTACTAACCCTTTGGTCTTCCATGGGTCAATTTTGGCCCACCTAATTTTTGGCCATCCCTTGTGTACCAGCCCTAATTTTTTCGGCCAACCCTTTGGTCTTCATGGGACAACTTTGAGAACCCAATTTTCAGTCCAACCCCTTTGTATTCAATTTGAATTTTGGCATTGTAACTTTTTTGACCTTGTAACTTTTTTGATGGCTTTGATGGTTCCAATCACCGTAAGAAGTATCTAGGGATGTTCTATTGGTGTTCTATGGGTATTAGATGAGTGCCAGGTGAGTGCCAGGTGAGTGCCAGAGTGAGTGCCAATGAGTGCTCCAGCTGAGTGCCAAGTGGTGCCAGAGTATGAAGTGCCACATAGTGCCAACTGGGTGCCACATAGTGCCAACTGAGTGCCACTTTTTCAAGCCTTTTCTAGCCTCCCTGAGCCTAGAATAGCCTAATATGGGCGTCTACCCCTAGGTTATAAGGTATGAGGAATCGATTGTTGTATATTACAAGCTGCTAGGATGCTTCCTACTATGGAGTTAGTCTTTTTCTATCACTTATAGCCTATATATATATATATATATATATATATATATATATATATATATATATATATATATATATATATATATATATATATATATATATATATATATATATATATATATATATATAAATACACACAAACCTACACACATACACTATAACACTTATACACACATTCACTATGACACTTATACACACTATGACACTTATAGCACTTACACTCTCCATAGACACCTACATAACATATACACTTACACTCACACCACACACAGATACTTACACTTACACTCACACACTCGATATTTTGATGCCTCAGCATTAATGCCTCAGCATTGATGCCTCAGCATTAATGCCTCAGCATTGATGCCTCAACTTCTGAAGGTTCATCTTTGATGACTCATCTTTGATGACGTCATCTTTGATACCATCTATATTGATGATTCGTCTTTGATGAAATCATCTTTGATGGCTCATTTCTACCCATAGAACAGAGTTAATATTAATGTTTTCCCCTAGTTCATGGCTAACCACCAGGGCTGCCGACCCTACTCGCAAGGCGGCCAGCCGCGCACCCGTTCGATCCCGCCGCGTTCCCGCCGCCGCGTTCCCGCCGCCGCGCGCGCCCGCAGGCGCAATATTCCGCGCGAATGAAAAATATATATACTATGAGTCATTCATTTTTATTTCATACTTAAACATTTTTTGGCATTATTATTTTTCTTTTATTTTTTTACTTAATACTTTTTAATTTATAGATTTTTAAAAATATATGTAAGAAGAAAAAACCAAGAGTGCCTGATTATATAAACATTTTATTTTGCTACAATTGTACGAAATTTTTATTAAAAACATTAACATTACACATATACCTTAAAGCAGTAAATCAGTAAATCAATAGAGGTGTTACCTAACACCTAAGGGATTAGTATGCTTTTGTTTTACTGCTTTACTGCTTTAACTCATGTTTTACTGCTTTAACTCATATGTTTATTAATTTTACATACCCAAAGCAGTAAATCAGTAAATCTAATGAAGGAATGTTCACCACCTATCACAAAGGGATTAGTATGTCTTTGTTTTAGTACTGCTTTACTGCTTTATTCATGTTTATACTCATATGTTTACTGCTTTAACTCACATGTTTTGCTGCTTTAACTCATATGGTGTTATTAACATTACATGCCTTAAACGGTAAATCGTGATAATAGAAGGTGATACCTATCACCAAAGAGGATTGGTATGCTTTTGTTTACTGCTTTACTGCACTCATCTTTTACTGCTTTAACTCATGTTTCTGCTTTAACTCATATGTTGTACTGCTTTAACTCATAACAGTAAATCAGTAAACCAATAGAGGTGTTACCTAGCAACAAGGGATTAGTATGCTTTTGTTTTTCTTTCTTTGCCTTTGAACTCGTGTTTACTGCTTTAACTCCTATGTTTTGCTGCTTTAACTCATATGTTTTATTGTTTTACTGTTTTAACCCATATGCTTTACTGCTTTAACTCATATATTTATTAACATTATGTTTTTTATTTTGTTTTAATACTTTTTATTTTATTATTTTTATTATTTTATTTTTATTTTTATTTTTATTATTTTATTATTATTTATTTTTATTTTATTATTATTATTTTTATTATTTTTATTTTTATTTTTATTATTATACTTAGTGTTATTTACTTCATCCCTATTGTTATTATTATTTAGAACACACAAACACACACGGTTGGCTGCCTTTGCGGGTAGGGCTCAGGCGGTGCCCTGGTGGTCAGCTTATGAACTAGGGGAAAACATTAATATTAACTTCTGTTCATGTGGGGGGTAGAGATGAGCCATCAGATGATTTCATCAAAGATGAATCATCAATATAGATGGTATCAAAGATGACATCATCAAAGATGAGTCATCAAAGATGAACCTTCAAAGTTGAGGCATCAATGCTGAGGCATTAATGCTAAGGCATCAAAGTTAAGGCATCAAAGTTGAGGCATCAAAATATCAAGTGTGTGAGTGTAAGTGTAAGTGTAAGTGTATCTGTGTGTGGGTGTGAGTGTAAGTGTATATGGGTTAGTGTAAGTGTCTATGGAGTGTAAGTGCTTATAAGTGTCATAGATGTGTGTATAAGTGTCATAGTGAATGTGTGTATAAGTGTTATAGTGTAGGTGTGTAGGTGTGTGTGCAAGTAATATGTAATAATAATAATATGTATGTATGTATGTAATAGCAACTCTTCAATGTATATGTATATGTATATAATATGTAATTTTAACTCTGCTCTTCTTCTTCTTCTTTGCTATTGCTTTCTTCATTCTTTTATGTTTGCATGTGGTAATATATGTATATAATAATAATATATAATATATATATAATAATAATATATAATAATAATAATAATAATAATAATAATAATAATAATAATAATAATAATAATAATAATAATATAATAAATAATAATAATAATAATAATATAGGCTATAAGTGATAGAAAAAAAAACTAACTCATAGTAGGAAGCATCTATACAAAACGTAATATACACCAATGATTCTCTCTTGTACCTTGCCAGCCTAGAGGTAGACGCCCATATTAAGGGCTATTCTAGGCTCAGGGAGGCTAGAAAGGCTTGAAAAAGTGGCACTCAGTTGGCTTCTGTGGCACTCACTTGGCATAGCAGCACTCATTGGCATATTTGGCGCTCATAGGCACTCGCGTGGCACTCACCTGGCACTCACCTGGCACTCATCTAATACTCATAGAACACTAATAGAACATCCCTAGATACTTCTTACGGTGATTGGGAACCATCAAAGCCATCAAAAAAGCTACAAGGTCAAAAAAGTTACAATGCCAAAAATTGTACCCTGGAATACAAAAGGGTTGACCGAAAAATTTGGGTTCTCAAAATTGTCCCATGGAAGACCAAAGGGTTGGCCGAAAAATTAGGGCTGCCGAAAAATTAAGGATGGCCAAAAATTAGGGTGGGCCAAAATTGACCCATGGAAGACCAAAGGGTTGGTAGTGTGTTTGTACGTGTGTATAAGTGTAAATGTAAGTGTCTATGGGTAAATGTAAGTGTCATAGTGAATGTGTGTATAAGTGTCATAGTGAATGTGTGTATAAGTGTAAGTGTGTGTGTGTGTGTGTGTGTGTGTGTGTGTGTGTGTGTGTGTGTGTGTGTGTGTGTGTGTGTGTGTGTGTGTGTGTGTGTGTGTGTGTAAGTAAATCTGTGTGTGAGTGTAAGTAAATCTGTGTGTGTAAGTAAATCTGTGTGTGTAAGTAAATCTGTGTGAGTGTAAGTAAATCTGTGTGTGTGTAAGTAAATCTGTGTGTGTGAGTGTAAGTAAATCTGTGTGAGTGTAAGTAAATCTGCGTGTGTAAATAAAATCTGTGTGCAGTGGTAGAGTAAATCTGTGTGTGTGTGTGTGTGTGTGTGTGTGTGTGTGTATAAGTGTAAATGTAAGTGTGTATGGGTAAATGTAAGTGTCATAGTGAATGTGTGTATAAGTGTCATAGTGAATGTGTGTATAAGTGTGTGTGTGTGTGTGTGTGTGTGTGTGTGTGTGTGTGTGTGTAGGTGTTCAAGTTAGGATAGATCCATACATACGTTCAAGTTAGGAACAGTATGTGATCAGATTGGGACACTAGTGGCCAATTAGCATCGGTAAAATTGACTATGGTAGCTCTGGCAAGCTTTGGAGAAAAAGGTCAAGGACAAAAAAAAGGTAAAGGAGCATCAAAAAAGGGCGGCTAAGCCTAAGGGTGGTATAAAATTCAATTGGGCCAAAATTGACCATGGAAGACCAAAGGGTTGGTCGAAAAAATTAGGGTGAGGTACGTGCAACGGTTGCTGCGCAACCGTTGCGCGTGTGTAGATGTGATGCCCAAAGTGGGGTTGCCGAGAAGAAAATTGGGGTTGCCAAAAATTAGGGTTGCCAAAATTAGGGTTGCCAAAATTAGGGTTGCCGAAAATTAAGGATGGCCAAAAAATTTGGGTTCTAAAAAATTTGGAGTTTTAAAGGTCAAGGGCAAAAAGGTCGCGGTCAAAAAAGGTCAGGTCGCGGTCAGAACACATATAATACGTTGTATTTACTACTTAACCTTATATATATATATATATGTAATATATATATATATATCATATATATATATATATATATCTTAATAATATATATATATATATATATAATATAAATACTATACCATATATATACCTATATATATATATTTATTATATAAATATATATATATATATAATAACCAATAATAATATATATGTATATATATATATAATATGTATATAGCAATAATAATATGATTCTATTACTGAATAAGGTGCTAGACCAGGCGGCAAGAAAGATCAAGGTAGGTGAAATTATGTTTTTACGTCACTTTATGTATATAATATGTATAATATATATATATATATATATATATATATATATATATGTATGGCTTGCTATCTTTACTATATATATGCTTAACATACATATATGTATGTATATATATATATATATATATATATATATATATATATATATATATATATATATATATATATATATATATATATATACTACTCTGCTATCTTTATATATATATAGTGGAGTATAAAAAATAAAAAATATTTTTCTTTTAGCGTTTGGTTTAATATTATCTTATTAAATTTTAAACATAAA
>JABUQX010029538.1:22500-27500 GCA_015478945.1 Trachelipus rathkii
TATTATTATTATTATTATTATTATTATTATTATTATTATTATTATTATTATTATTTTGTCTTATTCTTTTATTATTATTATTATTATTATTATTATTATTATTATTATTATTATTATTATTATTATTCTTTTATTATTATTATTATTATTATTATTATTATTATTATTATTATTATTATTATTATTATTATTATTATTATTATTATTATTATTATTATTATTATTATTATTATTATTATTATTATTATTATTATTATTATTATTATTATTCATTATTATTATTATTATTTATTAAGTTATTATTATTTATTATTATTATTATTTTATTATTATTATTATTATTATTATTTTTATTATTATTATTATTATTATTGTAGTATTATTATTGTGTGTGTGTGTGTGTGATTATTATTATTATTATTATTATTATTATTATTATTAATCTTCTTTGTTATTATTGTTCTTTATTATTATTCTTTTGCTATTATTATTTTTTTTTTATTATTATTCTTGGTTTCTTCTTATTATTATTCTTCTTCTTTTAAAATTATTATTATTATTATTATTATTATTATTATTATTATTATTATTATTATTATTATTATTATTTTCTTTTGCTGTTATTATTGCTATTATTATTCTTTTATTATTATTATTTGTTGTTGTTGATGCTGCTAATGTTGAAATTTAATTGAAATTAAATTAATTCCTTTACATGCAAGTTAAAAGCAACTTAGTTTGTACCATTACCTCCAAAATAAGGATAAAAGGATGTATTTCAGCAGTGTAAAAAATCTGACTCGGCGGCTCCGGCTCCATCATTTAAAAAAAAAAAAAAAAAAAACTCGGTTTCTGACTATAGGCTCTAACAAACTTTCCTGAGGTCTCTGCTGCACCGCTCCGGCTCCGGCTCCGGCTCCGGCTCCGGCTCCATCCAGGCTTTATGAAGTCTTTACAAGGTTCAAAGAAATGATTGAAAAAAAGACAAAATGTTCCCATTAAGTCTATTCAAAGCTTTCATAATAGATGATCTTGAACAAGACTATTAGTTTAAAATCTTTGTAGTGTGACTTTAAGATCTGTACCTGTAAATTAAATGGCTTATCCTTTTCATCAAAATTAAGTTGCTGTGATCATAAAAACACCAATCCCACGATATCTATATATATATATGTATATATAACTAACAACAACAATAACAACATTAATATAACTATAATACTATATAATAATAATAATATATATGTATATATACCAATATATATATATATATCATAATAATATAATATATCTTTGCCTATATAATATATATCAAGGTGGGAGGCCTGAATTATTGTGTAAAGCTGCAAATATATTAAAGTTCGTAATAAATTTTTACATAATAAAATGGTCTTCTGGATGTTAAGAGCGTTAGCTTTCGATCTTTACTGAATTACTAGATCCTCTTTCAGACGCTATGAATTGAAGACTTCAATTCTTCAAGACTTCAAGTCTTCAATTCATAGCGTCTGAAAGAGGATCTAGTAATTCAGTAAAGATATCAGCCTTTCTGAAAGGCTCGGCACAATGTAAGAGGCCAGGCTGCCTGTACGGTTGTCTGTGAATTCAGACCTTGTTTTCCTAAATAGCGTCTTATTACTCTCTAGTTTTCACTATATATAATATAATAAATATGTATATGTATATAATAACTCATAATAATAATAATATATGTAAAAATATAATATAATATGTAATAATAATATATATATATATATGTATATATGTATGTAATAATATAATAATAATAATAATATATATATATATATAATATATTTAAGACCCCCCGAACATCACCTAATTTCTTGTATGAAACTCCGCCCATTTTCTCTGAACTCCTCCCACTTTTGTATGAAACCACCCATTTTCTATGAAACTCAACCCATTTTTAATGAAACTCCGTCCATTTTTGTTGGGGTTATCAGAAATTGCAAAATTGAATGTTTTTTTATTTGAGCAGCATTACTTTTTTCTTTAATTTAATCTTATTTTAGTATTTTTAATTTATATATGTATATGTATATGTATGTATATTAAGGTATGCTTCGTACACTATATGTAGCATATATATGTAATATGTATGTATAATAATAATATAACCTATATATATATATATATATATATATATATATATATATATATAAGCTAAAAATAAGTTAAAAAATAAATTGAAATTAAGTGAAAAAAGTAATGTTCTCAGTAAAGCATTCAATTTTGCAATTCAATGGACCAGTCAAATGGGCGAGTTTCATAAGAAAATAGTGTAAGGTGGGAGGAATTTCGAAAAATGGAGCAGAGGTTTCACAAAGGATCGATCTTCGGGGGGTCTTAAATTTTCTTCTTTGATTGCTTATGTAAGTTATAAGAGAGTTAGGAGAACAACTAGTGACACGGCTGGAGAGCGAGTGAGTCGCTAGGCAAAATATCAGGGTTCGTTTCCTCCTCCAGGTCTTAGATAGCAATAACCTAAGTAATTCCTTCAAAGAATTGGGTAATGCCGGTGTAATGCGAGCTTCTTTTTTTTTAATTGAAAAAAAAAAAAAAAGTGAAGATGGAGGGTAGAATTTGGAAAATAGAAGCTACTTTTATGAATGAAAGTTAAAAGATAATTCAAGGTTTGAGAACAAGAAACAAGGAATGAGATGTAATAATAAAAGTGAAATAAATGTAATAATAAGTTTGAAATAATAATACATGTAATAAAGATGTAATAATAAAGAATTTATTAGATCAGAGAAATGATTGAGATCAGATCTTGCGTTTGTGGGAAAATGGGGCGAAAAAAAGGGGAGGAAGTAACTTGCAGGCGAGTGAAAATGGAGCACGAAATCAACAATGGCAGGTAGGGTGGGGGGGGACTAGCCCAAATGGTCGACAGGAAAAAGGGGCGACACAAAATAAAAAAAATTTCCTGTTCATTGGGTTGGAGATAAATTACTACACCATAAGTTAGGTTAGAATTAGGTTAGGTTGAGTTAAGTTAGGTTGAAGTTGAGTTTGATTGGGATTGATTAGGATTGATTGGGATTAGGTTAAGTTGAAGTTGGGATTTAGAATTTGGGATTTAGGAATTGGTTAAACTGGGAATTTGAGTTGCAAGATTAGAGTTGAAGCTGAGATTAGGTTAGGTTTAGTTAGGATTTGTTAGATTTAGAGAAACTCTAAAAACCAGATTTTTTTTTTTTTTACAAATGTCGACCATTTTGGTTTAGGTCCGGTAGGGTGTGAAGCTAAAAAAGTGGAAAGAATTGTTAATAAACTGTCCAATTAGAAATAATGATGCAACAAAAAATCTGTAAAATAAGGACCAAAAAATTGACAAACTTTAAAAAAAAAAAAAAATGCAAAATCAAATCTGAAAAACATTTATTTATTTATTCGCTCGTAATTTTATTCACTCTTCTTTCAATCTCTTCCAGATAAAGAAAACAAAAACAAAATGGCGACCAAAAATTTTTACGGATGCAATACTTGCAAAATATCATTTAATAAAATTTTTTCAAAGCCTTTTGCACTCAAATGTTTCCATTCATTTTGCTTGTATTGCGTCAATAAGTTTTGCTGTCCAAAATGTTGCAAAACTTTAACAGAAATATATTGTGACGAATTATTATTATACAAAATAAAGATTTAAGTATAGAACTGAGTCAAACTGAAGGAGACGCTCCCACATCTTCAGAGACCAACACAAACGGTAGGCTATCACACATCTGCCCCAAATACGGTATATATATATATATATATATATATATATATGATAATATAACTATATATATGTATATAAATGCACTCCTATAATCTTAGCGGCCTGCTTGGCTTACACGTTCCATCGTGCCTACATCTGTATATATATATAACCTTATATATGCTCATAACTATATATAATGGAACCGAATCGTTGACTTATACAACGCATGGCATGAGCGCATGCTTAAGGGAAAAATAAAATAAAATTTTGATTGGTTAGTCGATTAGATATCGATAATTCTTCTTCTTCTAACGGTTCTATTCTTAATAAATCAAATTATATTTAATTTTTCATTCTCGAGCAGCCAACGTGAATGAAAATTTCGCTAGTCAAACTAATGGTCATTTTGAAAATTTGGACAATTTCCCAAAATATTTGACTTTAATAAGATATTGATAAATACAGAAAATAATGTGAATATTTTAATTAAATTTTGGAATTAGAAAAGAGATAACTACAATAATAATCGAGAAATAGGTTAATTGGTTTGACTCTGTTTCGTAAGGACTTTAGTGTCTGTTGGAAGATGTGCGATGGCATTGTAAGAGGATGCTTTGATTAAGCTCTACCAGCAGGTTTCGTCGGAAGATTCAAGGTATGAAAAGAATACACATTAAAACCCTAACCATATCTGGGTTTAACGGGATTTTCACAAACATGCACACACATTACAAATGAGTGTAAAGAAAAAGTTTGGAAACCTTCATTTTAGAGAGAAATAATTGTGTGCTTGAATTCTGGCTTTTATTAGCTGAATGTAAGGGAGGAACAAAAGAGGAAAATGGCAGAACACAGTTAATGGCAGGGGAATCAACATGAAAAGGGGGAGGGGGGTTAGAAATAAACTAATAAATTTTAAATAATGACGGAACAGTATAAAAATAAGAAAAAAAGGCTAAATTTATTGAAGTAACATTGAAATATCTAAAGAGAAAGGATTTGTATTGATCAGATGATATATATATATATATATATATATATATACATATATACTGCTATATATATATATATATATATATATATATATATATATGCTATATATATATATATATATATATATATATATATATAATAACATAACAATATATATATATATATATAACACTATATATAAATATTACGAAAGGAACCCAATCAAGAAAGCATGTAACATTTGTGGATTTTGGCGTTTCTTTGCAGGGTTTCCCGTCCCTTTGGATCTTAGTGTGGGCAT
>JABUQX010029538.1:30000-38239 GCA_015478945.1 Trachelipus rathkii
ATATATATATATATATTATATATATATATATATATATATATATATATATATATATATTTATATAAACCGTCCCTTGTTTTCCAATAACTTGAGGATAGGGTGCTCAAACATACACACAAATCGAGGTAGTGCATGAGTATTTCTAGGTATAAATAAGTGTAGCGGGACTCAACCCAGGTGTATAAATAAGCGGTAGCGGAGCTCAAACCCAGCTGCCACTGTTCCCTTTTAGTAGCCTCCTAAACAACACGCTGTGGAAAATCTTACTCCCCAAACCGGGATATAAATAGAAAAGCTATGGTGGGGGGGGGGAATGAATAAGATAGAACTGATGGTGGGGGGGAAAGGATTAAAATAGATATATGATATTCGAACAAAAAAAGGAGATAGAAAAAAGAACTAAAAGACATATATGTGACAGGGTCAAATACCTGTGCTGGGTCATAAGGGATGCACAAAATCACCTTAGTACTGTTCTTCATCATCCATATTACGTTTTAAGTAGCATCCACCATGACAATATATCATAAAAAAATTAGTACCCCCCTGCGAGTATATATAATATAGTATAATATATATATTATATATATAGTATATATATATATATATATATTATATATATATAATTATATATATATATAATAATATTATATATATATATTATAGTTATATATTATTATATATAAATGTATATATAATATATATATAGAATATATATATATATATATACTTATATATATATATATTAATATAATATTAAAATTAATATAAATATATAAAAAATTTTAAAATTTATTATCATTTATATATATATTATCTTATATTATATATATTATATATATATATATATAAATATGATAATAATCAGTTTCAGTTTTCCGGGAATAAAAGAAGAACTCCTCAAGCAGAAAATCTTACACTTTATCGAGTTTTACTTGTGAGAATTGGAAAGTGTAAATTTTGATGATTATCGAGATGGTAAAAAACAGTCGACGAATTTACTTTATAAACTCTTCACTGGGCACGCGGCCCATCATCAAATCGACATCAAATAGTGACATTCTTCGCCTAACTCGTTGTAGTAGGGCGCAATCAACTGAAAATTTTTACATATTTTAACAATCGATTGGACAGAAATCCTCTACAAGCTAGTTATAGAATATGCCGTAGACGAAAGGTGATTTATTATTCAGATGATTGGGAGAGTTGTTCTCACCTGCCGACACTATTTTCGCACCGAGTGAAAGTTATTCGATAACCTAATGTTTGCTTAACTTATCCAGAAAGCTGGTCAATTAGTACCTGATTACAAGGCTAAAGAAGCTGTAAGCAAAGGTCTTTATTCTACTCTTCAGAACCTCAAGAACTTGAGAATGCTTTTCGAAATTCAAACCTTATTTATAGTGATTTGCGAATGCAATAAAAATTGTAAATTTAACTATTCAATTACGCTTTGTTTATTATTATTATTTATTATTATTAATTATTATTATTATATTATTATTCTTGATTATATATTATTAGTTATTATTATATTAATTATTATTATTATTTATATATATTTTGCTTGTTGTTAAATAAAATAACTTCGATTTTAAATTATTTTTCTTCAAAATGTCCTTTTGCGTCTTTAATTCTAACTACTTCTCTCTTGTTGTTAAAAGCAGATTAGAACATGGTGCAAATGGTAGTTTTAATATGGGAAGAAAGATCATGCATGGTGGAAATAGTAGATTTAAGCAGGTAGGATAGATTGAGCATGGTGGAAATAATTGGGTAAGGTAGATTGGGTATAGCCGAAATTGAATTTCAGTTTGGTAAGATAGATCTGGCACTATGATAAAAGACATTTTAATTGGGTAAGGTAGATTGAACATGGTGGAAACGTAAGTTCTGTTGGGTAAGATAAGATTGGGCATGGTAGAAATGATTATTCTGGTTGAGTTCACTCACTCTGGAATCTTTATATGTTTGCCTCGGCAAACAGAATTTAAATACAAATTTAAATAAGGAATATAATCTAAAACTCGAATAGAATTATATCATATAAACGTGCTTTTTACCATATTTAGTGTCATGGACATTTTGTCTTTGTTCCTTTCTGCCTCAAAAATCAAGGTACTTATGGTTTGCTAAGAAATTATGACAACCAACATTAAATATATTTCGTAAGCTTGAAAAAGTCTACCCATAGAAGAATATGGCGTAAGTCGAGAGGAAAACCCTCCGTATACCCTTGAGTGCAAGCGCGTCGCAGCCAAATATCCACCCTAGGGCTTCATAATACCGCGACAGACCTTCACTGTGGTATCTCGTCAGAGTTCGTCACCTGTGCCAGGTTCACAACCATACCCTCTCACAAAACCAAGCCATTTCACATTTCTTTCCTTCAGACACTCCTTTACTGTTCTTATCCACTTTTTCATTGGTCTCCTAGCCAGTAGATTTCCAACACACTCATCTCTATAAATTCGCTTAACCAATATACTATCATCCATCCTTTCCATATGACCAAACCATCTTAACACACTTTCATTTATTCTCCCATTCACGCCTGTCTTCACACTACACAACTTCCTAACACGTTCATTCCTCATTTTATCAATTCTTCTCACAACTAACACGTACCTAAGATTGCCCATCTGAACAGACTGCGACTTAGATCTATATCTCTTCTTACACCATTTTGTCTGCCACTAACATTAACACCGGTAACAACATACCTCATGCATAACCCTAGCGCAATCAAAACGTAGTCCCTTTGCATTCACCTAAGATTTTAATTGCACCAGCCACCTTCATAACATTCACAACTTTCACGGCACTCTGCATCATCCGTTCATATTTCAAATATCATTTAGCCTAAATGTTTAAGCTTAGATATTTGTTCAAGTCGCTCATCAACCAAGATGATTTCACACTGAGGACTCCTTCCTCATCCATATATATAATATTATTATATATATAATATATATAATATATTAATAGTATATATATATATATATATCGTATATATATATAATAGTATATATAATATATATAATATATATATATTGAGTATAGGTATATTTAATATTATATAGTTATTTGGAATCAAGCTTATAGGGGGATTTTTAATTTTGTATTTTGACTATGTGCCTATTACATAGACCCTTCCATTTTATTTCAAACTGTGAAAAAGCCTCGCACAAGAAATTTCAGAACGATTAAAACATATTTAAGTTGCTGCCGCCAGGCGAAAGAAAATTGGCAACTTGGAAACCGACTGGCGTGGATATGGTTGTTAGTTACGTGAAGACCCGTGGTGACAGCTTCGTATTTGTGTTTGCTCTTGTAATATAAACTTTGTAATCATGGTAGTTCCTCGCGGCCAAGTGCGTAATATCGCAATGGTCAATTCGACGACATATTAGTGAAAACAATTGCTCAATCGGAGATTTTGCGGATAGTATTCCTTAAAAAGTAAAACGCCAGTAAGTAATTTGTATCTGATGAAATTTATTCCATTTGGAGCAAAACAAATATTCCAACAAAAGCAAAACCGAATATTGTTACAAAAATATTAGCTTGCATGACAAGTACAGATCAATATAGAAATCCAAACACAAGCAGAATGCATCTCAAACAAAAGTTGAAAATGCGTTTAAACAGATTTTAAACGACCTTTTTGATATGCTCACAATGATTCACTACAAATAATTACGGTTGAAGACGGTAAATTATTTCTTGCAGCTCAAGGAGAAAAAGGTGATTGCTACATAGCAATTGATAGAAAGATAGAGAAATGATGTGTCTGCTAGAAAGAAAGGTGGCTCTAGAAGACAAAAAGAGACGAGAGATGGAAGCGCAAACAAAACTGGAAGAGATTAGGAATAAGAATAAATGTCTTGTAGTTGTAGAATTTTAGCTCAAGTTCTACTTCAAACTCAAATACTGTATTTCGCACGAACGAGTGAGTACTATAATTTGCTCATCGGCCCAAACCCCATCTTAGTGAAGTGCAGAAAAAAGCGTTTTGGTGACACCCTGGATGATAGATGGCGATATAGTGAAACATGGTGAGGCACAAGGACAAAAAATATAGTAATCGCAGTGGCTTTTATGGTTTGCACCACTGTAATGCCCTTCGAGTCGATGTTGATGACATTGTTTGAGTAGGAAGTACGGATTGCATGACGGAGAGAGAAATGCTGCTCGTCAGGTATAAAAAAAATTAGCTGAAGGATTCTATATTAAGACAGAGTTTGTGCAAAGATGGGTACCATTGACTGTACATTTGGGGTAAAAATTCTATGCCAGTATTATCTACTGGTTTTCTGAGAAATACACGAAGATGGTACCCTATAGCTAGATATCACTGAAAAATGAATTCAGGAGTCTATAGATGTAGAGCTTAATCTGGAGCATTATGAGCTGTTCGACATATGGTATAGATTAACTCGTGATAGTGATTCAAGATGCGCGGAACAATGGCTGGCATTGCTATTAGTGCGGATGCTTAATTGAATGTTTGGTAGAAGATTTAGAGACTTGGGGAAATTAATATAGAGGGCGGTGTAATTTTCGGTGATTGCCGAATTGTGATATGAGGAAGCTCGAACTGCCAGATCAATGACATCGGTATATGGGAGCAAGTGCGAAAGGAGCCCTGCACTTATAAATAGAATCCAAGCTGTGGGCGATACCACTGCCTCCAACTGCGGCGATGTGGTATCGACATGCCATTGAATTATGTAATGTGAGATAATGGTAGAGATTTTCGGAAGTCGTACTTTGAGACTTAAAGTTGTCCAGTTGGAGCAACCTTGCTGATCAGTATAGGAGACAGGCGTTTTTAAAAACAGAGTTTCAAACTCAGTTGGGGAAACGATAGAATAGAAGACAATTGTTATTGCAAATAGCTGACCCTTATTTAGCATTCCACGAGAAAGAGGCAATGGGTTGCGTTGTCTGGCAGAACAGGAATTGGAAGAAAAATGGCATCCAAGAATAAGACTAATGCTGAGAACTTTTGAGTTTGATGAGTATTATACACCATTTTAAGATCATCGGCATCGTTTATCTCGGGAAAGGCAGTCCAATTTCCTAAAACCAGTTGTCATGCATCGAATGTCAAGGATTGATCGATGGACATCGAGGTTTTAATGTGCCATAAAACAAATTGTAAATCTGATTTCAGTAGTCAATCGAAACAACTGATCTCAGAAGAGACTCATACTGACTGGAGAAAAATTTGCTCGTTGCAAGTCATCCGTTATATTGACGCGTTAATGCATGGTTTTGCACACCTATGTGCGTGTGACCTAATTAACCAAGAACATGGACCTTATCAAGATGTTACATCAGAAATCCTTAAGGATTTATGAAAGAAGAAAAGATCGTATCTGGCAGTTGCTGCAAAAGCTCTCTGTCGGCACGTGTGGTAACCTGAAAGAGGAGCTGGTTCATTTTTCCATGTCTAAATTTTTTTTTGTACTGGCACTGATAGAATTAATAGATGGAATAATTTGCTCAACATCAAAAGTTACAGGATCATAAGAGATCATTACGAACTGCAATAGCAGGTGACAGCTTCCAACAGAAAGGAGTCTGAAATTAGTATAGTAGTTCTAAGGCGGCAGGACGCATCAAGGTTGTTTGCGAGAACACACACTGGCAAGTTCATTACCGAGTCAAAGAGTAAAGGCATTAGATGGTTTCTCAAGCATTGTCCAACTCGGCCCAAAGCTATTCGATTGGGTCCTTCAATCCGGATCGCTTGCACAATGTGAAGTGTAGTAAAATGGAAGAATAGCATTTAGGCAAAAAACTAATGTTAGGGAGATATGAGATATCGACTAAAAATACAATCGGTTGATTGAGCTGTTGCTTAATAACAGTCCATAACCATCCATCTTAACAAATTGGAAAGTCACGCTGCGAGGTATACATCTTGCAGTATCGTAGAAAAACACAGAGATGTTTCTCAAAATCATACAGAAGTCTGAAATGAGAAAGCGCCTTTGAAGTAATTATTTAGGTGGACCGTTTGTGAGTTAGGGCTCACTGGGATTACCGATACGGATAATTCCGATAGCATTTAAGACAATTTTATAACACATTTCGGTGCTAACGGTCCAGCAACTCAAATGTGAATAAATGGTTTGAAGAACAATCAGTGTGCGGGTCTTCTTTTGTCAAAGCGTAAACAATATTAGAGGGTGTGCTACTCAATTTTCGAAAAAAATTTTTGTTGGGCGACAGTCTAGGTATATATATATATATAGTATATAGTTATATATATATTATATTATAATTATATATAATATATATATAGTAATAATAGTAATATATAATTTGTAGAATGTATAATATATTATAGTATAAATATATTAATTTTTTAAACTTCTTTCAGAGCAGCAGAGGGCCGAGCCCATTTGTCACAGGAGGGGCAGAAGATAAAACACAAGGAAGAACTCCAGCCCAATTCCCAAGCTAAGGCAAAATCTATATCAAGGTGAGCGCGAGAACGTGGTTTAAAAGAGAGGAAGATTAAATACCACGTTGGAAAAAACAGAAGAAGGCAAGGAGTCCAACAAGAACAGAAGTTAGCTGAAAGATAAGCAGGCATCCGACAAGCGAAACAAGTTCTGGGGTTTCTCGAAATAACTTGCACCGCAAATTCATTCGCCGCGAGAGCATAGGCACCCCTTGTATATGCGAGGCGGACCGCATATGGAGGTGGATATACGACGCGTGCGCCACGCCCCTGAGCATCTAACCGCTGTGAGTACCGTATTAGACAAGACGATAGTGCGGGTCCCTGACGTCACGTCGGAGAGATAGATGGTAACGAGATTATTTGATAGTAGGCGGACAGTTTATTGGTCTCTAGTTTAGACTCAACCCTAATTCAAGTAGAAGGGTGGAGCCGGAGCCCCCAAATGTGAGAGAACAGTACTCCCATACAAGGGCGAATAAGTCCCTTATATAACTGGAGCAGCTGTGCAGGAGGAAAAAATTCCCGCAACCTGAACAGAAACCCTCCCAGTTTCTTTAGGCCACCTTAGCAACCATTGAAATAGATTTGAGGTTTCCAAGACAATTATTGTTTATGTTAAACCGAAGAATGTTTATTGTTACTGCGACAGAGGAGGTATCTCGTTATGAGCCGTAGAAGGAAAGTAGAACACGTTGGGAGGTTGTCTTTGAGAAGTGGAGAATGTAGAGAAGTTGAATGTTTAAAGAGTTGAATTTTACAAGGTTTGTTGTGACTCGCCAACCGGAAATCCATTCCAATTCGACAAGGAAATAAAATCGCGAAAAGATGAAGACGAGAGAACTCTAGAAGCTAAAAGATGGGAGCAGATTCTGAAGTGAGTTAGAAGAGTGGAGGGTTTCAGTCATCGAGCATAAGATGAAACGAGTTGGAAGTACAGCTGAGCAGAAGATCGTTGATGAAAAGTCGGAATAAAGTTGGAGATGAACCGAACCTTGCGGGAACACCACAATTAACAGGAAAGGCGGAAGAGGTCGCTCCATCAACTTGAGTGCTGATATAGAAGCGATCAGGAGAGAAACTAGCCCAAAGTACAGCAAAGAGAAGGGCAGGAAACCCAAAGGAGCGGGAGCTTAGGAGAGGTGGTGACGTCGTGACCAAACCCGGTCAAAACTTTGGATATGTCAAAGGCCACCACCACGCAAGACTCCCTATGGTCCCTAATGGCAGAAGACCATAAGTCAGTTAGATAGGAAGTACCAATGTCACATTGCACCTCGAACCGCGAAAGCTATACTGATGATACTTAAAGTAAGGGAATGAGACCTCCAGATGATCCAGGGAAATGAGGTTAAGAAAGGTTTTCAATAGATTTTAGATAGAATACAAGTGAGAGTATAGGGCGATAGTTTGAAGATCAGAGCGGCTACTTTTTCGGATCGGGTTGGACATGTGCGCGCTTCCAGCACTTGAGGAAAGTATTAGTATTTAAGACATATAAGAGTAGAGGTGAACGAGGACAGGCGCCAGCTCAGAAGCACAGCTCCTCATAAAACAATGGGGAGGATTCCATCCGGGCCACTAAGCCTTACTGACGTTCATTAATCTCAGAATCCCAATGCACACGATCATGTGTATCACAGGTAAAGACATGGAACGCTGAGAGAGAAGGTGAGTAGAGGTTCATAACATCCACATCATTAGGTAAATTAGATTGAAAAAAGACAAACCCCGCCTGTGAAGGGTACATAGTTGTAATAA
>JABUQX010029539.1:0-27609 GCA_015478945.1 Trachelipus rathkii
CGGAAATAGCTGATATGGGAAATGAAAATTGTAATCATGACCTTCCGAAGACATTTCTATCTAACCTACCCTCCATCGGCTTCTATGGATCTACATCTTGCTAATAAAATATCAGACTATACAAACCAATTAATTAACCCTATAACTTTGTTGATTCGAAGAAATTGTCATGAAGCAGATTAATGAAATAATTACTGACGATCTTGTCGAAATATATTAGAGTCCCCCTCAGCATATTCATAATATTTAGAAGCGTTGAATTTATGTTAAAATGTATTAAAAATTAACAGCTAATACAGGACATTATCGAACATGATGGAAAAAAATATTTCTATGAAAAATATTTTATAAGTAGGGTTCTTTACAATTCGGTTACTGATGTGTTCTGGCTGTTAAACAAAAAAAAATTGAAACAAATTTAGTAAAGATTTAGTGCTTCTTGTTAATAAACCCATTAACGAAGATAACGTGTAATATTCACCTTTAAAATCTCGAAACTCATGTAACCGAAAGATAGAAGTTGATCTATTGTTCCATTTCGGCAGCCTTGGTTTCGTAAAATGTCAGTTGACTCGCATGTAGACTTCAATATTAAAAAAATAACCGATATCAAACCATCTCTAAAGGATCTTGATACGTTATATACCAACGATGGATGAGTATCTCAAAAAAATGACACTGAGAGGTTCATTACATTTGTATGCACGATCGCCTCTCTAAGAGTGTTTCAAGAATCCTTTATGGCCCTTATTGATATCACAGATATTATAACCAACAGTATGTGGGAATACTATAGCCTCTTTTAGTTAAGGGTAGTTCATTTTCCTAAAGGGAAAGAAGTTATAAGTCTCTAATGTTTCACTACTTTACATACTCCTTATGTAATCAGTAAAGACACCCAAACTGAGTCGGGATTCGCATTATATAAGAACGTAAGGCAACCCTACCCATTCACGACGGGACAGCAGGTGGAAAGTACACATGTAGAAAGAAGCTCCTTAAAATAATAAATAACAAGGAAAAGAACGACAAGTCTTCAGGGGTCAAGAATGCAGAGGGGATATGGTTTAGGGGGATTTTTGCTTCGTTGTTCAGACTTGCTATCCCTTTGTTTAAATCAGGAGGCAATACATGCTAAAAAAGCCAGCTAGGACAAGGTATAGATACTTTCCAAAGATATTATGGCGGTAGCGATCCAACGGACAGCTGTTAAAACGTCGACTAGCCGATGCTTTCTGATGAAATGATTAGATGATGTTAAAACGAAAAATACGGACGTTAAGATGACTGTTTCAAGGTGTAGTCAGCCGCAAAAAAACCTATAAAAGGAATAGGAAAGGAACCTCTAAAGAAGAAAAGTGTATTGATGTGTTTGTACTTTAATAACGACGATAAGAGGTAACTTTTTTTTACATAAACAGTGACAACCGATAACTATTTCGTGATATAAGGATATGTTAAGCTGACAACCTGTTAAACTAATTCGTATATAAGATGTGTTTAATAACAGATCTCTGCCCTCATTATACGTGTCTTAGGATATGTACCAGCAAGATGCATTTCCTCCATCCCTCCCAAGCCCAGACTGCTGCAAGAGTGATTGGATCTCTTCGCTGTGAACCCTACACAGATCATTGTGAGTGAATCCAATTTTAATTAGTGTAATTCTGTTCACGCAATCACAAATTACAGAGTTACCTCTCGAATTCAAATATCCCTGGACAACTCTGATCAATATCCTTGGACCCTTCGAATGTAATTTTAGATCTGAAGACCAGAAGTTAAGTAAACGAAGATGGTTCAGAGCTCACAGGAACCGACCATGCTGTGTACACAGAGACAAAATTTCCTGTATACGTGTTTTAATCAAACTTGAATGTGAAAGATGGAGAGAAACATAGAACCCATGCTGCTAAAAATCTTAAAAATAAAACGGATAATATATGGACGATGTAAACGGTGATAAATTTTCTCAAGAAAGACTTATTCTACCAGCAGTGTTGACACCCGCATCAGGTTAACTAGATCTTCACCTGAATTTGCTCTTAATGTTAAAAGTGCTGTTTTAGCTACAACTACCGCACCAAAGCCTATCTTTAAATTTCTGGATGCTTATCTTTATATACGTAAAGTGAAATTATCTCCCATTAAACATATGGAAATAGAGAAATCTCTTTTGACCGATACAGCAAAATATCCAATCAAGAGAAATGAGACTAAAATTTTTAACTTTACCCAAGGATTATCGAGTATTAATATACCTAAACACCGTTCAATGGGAGCTTACCGTCTGAAGGATAATAGAAATGTGAGAAACACATGCTTTATTCTGGAACTATGCGAAAGAGTCAGCCTTTAATTACCATTTCGGACTTAAGGTATCAGTTTACACGTGAAATGGTCCAACCATAACGGTCGTGATTATGAGAATGATATATGAAAGGACTCACATTCTCAATTTGCGCGTCCTTTTTACCGATTTAATTTGCCAATACTTGTTTCTTGCAGTGAAAATGGTACATAAGGGTGTTGATCTCAAGATATTTGCTGAAATAACAGTTAATATTATATGCAGTACGATCCTCACGCTGATCTTTCAGCTTATAGATAAACTTGATCATTCTCAAATATTTCTAAGAAAAAGGAACAAATAGGCTTGAGTCTCAAATTTGGACAACAGCTGGACATCCTCAATCTCGTTCCTGGTGTATCTGGAACAGTCCTCAAATCATCTGAAATTGACATGAGTACGAAATAATAATCCTGAATTCATTAATGATCGAGATTGAAGAAGAAAATGAAACGCCTGTCGGAAACGAAAGAAGATTCTTTAGGTGTATTGGCCTGTAATGAACTCGGCTATGTGAAATTGGTTCTATCCTTCAACCACTTCTCCTAGATGTTTCGAGAAATGACATTGGATAGCTGGGTTATAAGAATAAAAAATTAATGTTGTAATATTTCCTTGACTGTCTCTGGCATTTAATTTGATCTTCTAGTAATCATTATGTCATCTTTTTTAATAATAATAATGTTCAATTATGTTAAGACCTTATGTTTTCCTGTTACCAAGTCCATCATGTCTAAATATTGTGATACGTATTTATTTACGATTATAATGTTTTTTAAGCAATTTACATTCCATATCTTTGTAAATATATTTGATGCGTAAAAATTTATATGTTAACGATTATTTAGTTGCGCTTATGTTATAAAGGCTTTAAAAATAAAAAACCCGTTTTCTTTCCCCCATTATTCAAAGAACTTTTTATACTAAAGAAAAATATGACTGAATCATATAGAATCAATAGATGGGATGTAGGGGGAGAGGGAGGGTGTGTGGAGCAGGTTGTTTGATTACTGATTTACGATTCTAGGGTAATTTAACTAGCAATTTTATATAAAAATAAATGGTCTGAATCAATAGATCAATAGATAATAGATCAATGGATCAAAAGATCACATATGGACAGAGGGAGGTTGAATGATGGTATGATTTACTGATTTAGCTGATTTAGGGTATGTAAAAACGTAAATTTTTACGTTATAAATATGAAAAGCTTAAAAATTTTTTTTAGTAAAAACAAAAGAAAATTAAAAATAAAAGTAAAAAATAACTAAATTTTGAAAAAAAATTAAGTGAAAACAGGAAACACTTTGCGATTTCTCCGTACCGGATCGCACGTGCCAGAAACGCGGGGCTTCTGCGTCGTTCGCGCGGCGGGCGCGCCTCGCGCGCACCACGCGCCGGTACTTCGCGGCCTCGCGGTCCTGGAAGTCGCCCCCTGTGCGGCGCGCCGGGTTGTGTGGGTGTTTCTGGGAAGCCACGCATGCGCCCTTGAAGCCTGTTGACGCCGACCCTTCTTGCCCATGAGGGAGTCTCAAACACCCATAGTCGAGATCTATATCCCTATAAACAAATATTTTAACACCAATAGTAGTAAGGAGTGGACAACTAACCGCCAAAATGCCGAGAGACCCCGACTCCTACCATCTGTGTGGTTTACCTATGGTATTCGTTTAGGTAATCAAAACCTAGGGTTTTTAAGGGCGGTGAGACCCCAATATTAAGGTCTGGAAGACCGGACTTCCGAGGTTCTGAGCCTGAACTCACGGGTTTTACCCCCCAAAAGGCGGCTCAGCCCTCCTCAAGGAGGTTTTTTGTTCCTAGAAAGGTTTAATAATCTGCAGAAGACACTGAAATTTGGGTGTTGGGGCAGAGGAGCACAAGTCGGGTAACGGACGTTGAGTCGGATTTCGGGGTCGAGCCGCAGAGACCCCGGAAGGGGTCCCCAGTGAAAAAAGAAGAAATGCATGGAATGCAAAACAAGGAGAAGGAAAGGAAGAAGAAAGAAAAGGAAGAAGAGGAAGGAAGAGTAATAGAAAGGGGAGTAGTGAGGAAGGATTCAGCAGTCTGTACCGACACCGGTGTGGACCGGTGCGGTGCGGACTCGGAGTAAAACATTCGTTTAATAATACAATACATTACTGTTCACATAACTGATTCTGTTCTAGCATTGTACATAACGTCAATTGCCATGCAGTCATCAAAGATAAACCCATCTTTCTAGATTGGTTGAAAGACCTGACAGTTATATATTTCAACAATCTCTTTTCTTTATGATTCATCAAACTAAAATATATTGTTTGCTATTTTTATTTTATAACTTTTATTTTACATTTATACTTTGTGTTTAATTTTATTTTTTTTTTTTTTTTTTTTTTTTTTTAGTTGTTTCTATATTTTATATCTTTGAATTATTATAGGTTTCAAAGACAAAAAAAATTTTTCTTCATTTTTTACATTATCTTAACCTAAAGAATTCAGTAAATCCAAACGTGGAAACCAGCCACGTTCTCTGCCCTCCATGGTAAATTTGATCTATTGATCTATTGATTGCAGTTCAACTTTTGTATAACATAACACAGAAAATCTTTTATTTATTTTTGTTTGTTCCAAAACCACGTGAAAATAATAGCTAAAAATTCATTTATTTTGTTTTATTGGCTTTAAACATTTTTGTTTACTAAAAATTTATGCTTTTTATGTTTATAACTTAAAAAATTAACATTTTTAACATACCTTAATCAGTATAATCAGTAAATCAGTAAATCAAACAGCCCTCCATACCCTCCGTACCCATCAGTACCATGACCATTCGATCTATTGATCTATTGATCTATGATTTCAAGTCATATTTTGTAAACATAAAACACAAAAAACTTTTATTTATTTTTTTCTGTTTCTATTAAACGTTTATTTTTACCAGACCTTTTAGACTTTTTATTGCTTATAACCTAAAAAATTAACATTTTAACATACCTTAAAGCAGGAAATCAGAGGTGCCGAGGGGCGTGTTCCATTATGGGCTCAGACGGGAAGACGGCGGCCCATCCCGGAGTCTCTCACACATCTCCGAGTCGCCGGGTCTCAGTGCGTAAATCAGAAAATCAGTTAATCAAACAGCCCTCCAATTACCCACCTACCCTTCCATGATCTATTGATCTATTGATCTATTATCTAATTGATCTATTGATTCAAGTCATATTTTGTATAACATAACACAAAACTTTTATTATTTTTGTTTTGGTTCTTTTAAACATTTTGGTTTTTACTAAATTTTATGCTCATGTTTATAACTTAAAAAATTTTGCATTTTTACAATACCTAAAGCAGTAAATCAAGTAAATCAAAAATCAAACTCCCCTCCATACCCTCCTACCCATTCGTGATCTGTTGATTATTGATCTATTGATCTATTATCTATTGATTAAAGTCATTATCAATTGTATATCAACACAAAAACTTTTATTTATTTTGTTTTGTCGATTTTCTTTTAAATATTTTGTTTTTACTAAAAAAATTATTCTTTTATGTTCTTATAACTTTAAAAATTTGCATTTTTACATACCTTAAAGAGGTTTAAATTCAGTAAGATCGGTAAATCAAAAATACCTACCAGACCCCTTCCTTTCCTTCCATGATGTAGTGATCTATTGATCTATTATCTATTGATCTATATTCAAGTAATATTATATATATAAACATAACAACAAAAACTTTATTTATTTTTGTTTTGCTTTCTTTAAATTTTTGTTTTTACTAAAAAAATTATTCTTTTTATGTTTAAACTTAAAAAAATTTGCATTTTTACATACCCTTAAAGCAGTAAATTTCAGTAAATCGAGTAAATTCCAAGACCCATCTCCACCCTACCTACCCTTCCATGAAATCTATGGGATCTATGATCTATTGATCTATATTGATCTACTTGACTCTATTGAATTCTATTAGTTGCTAACTCTGATGATCTCAAATGTCTAAATCTTTTTGCAAATTTTGGTCATGTAGAAACAATATACACAAACTTATTTGCTTTAATTTATACCATTTCTTTTAAAATAGTTTGTATTTTTACGTGACCCTAAAGCGAGTAAATCAGTAATCAGGTAGTAAATCAAACTATCCATGCCTACTACCTCCTATCCACGCTATTCCTGAATGATCTTATTGATCTATGATCACTATTGAGCTAACTTAGATACTATGATATCTAATTGAAATATCCACAGCTCAATATTTTGTATAAGACATAACACAAAACCTTTTATTTATTTTTTGTATTTGTTTCTTTAAACATTTTTGTTTTTTATCCTTTATAAAAAAATTATTCTTTTTTCTTTTTTGTTTATAACTTAAATATTTTGCATTTTACATACCATTAAAGCTTAGATACAAAAAACTCCATTCAGTATCATGCTCTTAATGTGACAGATGATCCACAGTTGCTGCCGTAACCCTATGTCCCGACCCTCCGTCTTCTGAGCCCTTCCATGATCTATTGATTTATTGATAATTTCTTTTAAATCTTGATTATCATTTTTTTCATATTTTGTATATAACATAACACAAAACCTTTTACCTTAATTTGTTTTGTTTTGAGGCAAACATTTTGTTTTTACTACAAATTTATTGCTTTTTATGTTTATTAAACTTAAAAAAATTTTGGCGACCGATTTTGCTATACCCCTTAAAAAGCGAGTAATTTAAATCAGTAAATCCAGTAAGATCAGTAAAATCAGAAAGGGCAGCTAAATCAGTAATAAACTCAGTGTAATCAAACATCATCCAACTACCCTCCATACCCTTCCCATGATCTATTGACTATTGATCTAATTGATCTAATTGTAATCTAATCCATATTTTGTATAACATAACCACAAAACTTTTATTTATTAATGGTTTTGTGTTCTTTTCAAGAGCCTTATATGTTTTTTACATAAAAATTTTTATTCTTATTTTTTAAAGCGTTCTATATTAGACTTAAAAAATATTTTTGCAAATTTTACATACCTTTAAAGCCAGTTTAAACACAGTTAAAATCGTAAGTGTATAACACTAAAATCAAGGTAAAATCAAGCTCAAGTAAATCAAAATCAATCACCAACTAATCCTCCTAACCATCTGATCTATTGATCTATTAGATGCTAGCTTGATCTATTTGGAGTCTATTGATTCCACAAGTTCATTTTGGTTGTATACATAACACCCAAAACTATATTTATTTTGTTTGTTTCCTTAAACATTTTTTTTTACTTAAAAAATGTATGGTTATTTTTTTATGTTTTAACTATAAAATATTTGGCAATTTTATATATTTACCCAAAGTCAGTAAATCAGTAAATCAGGTAAATCAGTAAATACCCATCCCCACCCTCCCTACCCCTTCCGACAGACTTGATCTATGTAATCTATTGAGGCTATTGATCTATACGACTATTATTCATGTCACTGTTATGCTAAGTAACGCATAACACACAAACTTTTACTTATGTTGTTTTTGTTTCTTTAAACGACTTTTGTTATTTACCTACAAAAATTTAAGAATCTTTTAATGTTTTATAACTATTTAAAAATCATTGCTTTTTTACAACCTTAAGCGAGGTTAAATCGAAAACAGATCTAAAGCAAGATAAAAGCAAGTAAATCACGATAAATCAGGAAATCAAAACATCATCCAACCTACCTCCTACCCCCTCCGATGATCTATTGAACAATTGATCTATTGATTCTATTGATTCATAATGTTAAAATTGGTTATAACATAATCACAAAAACTAATTTATTTATTTTTGTTTAGTTTCTTTAAAAAGAATTTTGTTTTACTAAAAACAAATTATATTTTTTTGTTGAAGGTATTTTTAACTTTAAAAATTTGCATTTAGTTTACATAGACCCTTAAAGCTCCAGTAAATTCCTTACAGTTATAATCAGTTTAAAGCAGTAAACACAGTAAATCAGTAATCAAACCACCCACCTATCCTCCTGTCCATCCGATCGATCTTAGTGACTTGGAATCTATTGCTCTTAGATTTGACTATTTTGATTCAAGTTTCATATTGTATAACATAACACAAAAAGAACAACACTTTTTTTTGTTGTTGTTTCTATTAATTGATTAAATGTTTGTTACTATATTCTTTTCTATATTTTGAGTTTTGTGCTCAGTGTTTGTAAAACATATTGTTTTTAGACTAAAAAAATTTAAATATAACTTTTGATGTTTTATAATTTTGAAAATAATTTGCATTCTTTACATACCCTTTTACACCCCCAGTAAATCAGTAAATCAAACTATGAATCAAAACACCCATTCCTACCCTCCTACCCCAATTCCCAGCATCTACTCTTCATCGTATTGATCCTATTGATCTATTATCTATTAGAATAATCAATTTTTGGTATTAACATTTAACATCCAAAAACTTTTATTTTATTTCAGGTTTTTTTTTTCTTAAAACATTTTGCTTTTAAAGTAATTATCCTAATCTAAAAAATTTAAAATTTTTGACTTTGTTTATATTATAATTACCAATAGGTATAAAAATTTATTATATTTGTGTTTATTGCTCTTAAACATTTTGGTTTTTATTAGCTTAAGAAAATTATGTGCGTTTTTAGTTGGTGGATATAAAGACCCTTGTAAAAAATTTAATTTATCTTTTGCTATTTTTAACCCAAACCAGATTACCTAAAGCAGAAATCCCCTAAATACCGAGGAACATTCAATTTCACCTTGGCTCGCATGTTTCCTACCCAGAACTTCTATTAGATCACTAAATTGACTTAATCCTGATAGTCTACTTGAAGATCTGTATTAATATGGATGCTATTTGATTCAAAGAGTCATTATTCTTGGACTCTATAAATAATTCTCAAAAACTTTATTTATTTTGTTTAGTATTAATTAATATACTATAATACAACTATTATAATGCTATTATTTACGTTAACCTACCTATAAAGCATAAGTAAATCAGTATAAATTCATAGTACAAATACAAACTTATTCATCTCAAACTACGCCTACTCTAACCTTCCTAGTGTAGTAAATGGATCTATTGATCTATATTGAGTCTACTTGAGGTCTATCATATTGAATCTTATTTAGATAGCTATTAATCAAAGTCCATTATCTTACATATAACTTAACAGTCTACTTTCTATGTATATTAGACTAACATAATCATTTAATAAATAGAATATTTCTTATTTGCAGTTGTATGATGTTATGTTTGATTGAAATTGTCGCACTTACGTGAGGTATGTATTTCTTTTCATGAATTCGTTATTGTTTGTTGTTGTTTTGAAATTTGTTGCGTTGTTAGTTGCATTTGCTTGTTGTTTTTGTTTACGTATATGATGTTTGTTGTAATGTGATAAATGCTCGCTGTTTGTCATTGATTTTGTTTTATTAATGATTTTAATATAGTATCGTTGACTTCGTTGTAAAATGGAGTGGATAGTGAATGGTTAATTATTAATAGTGTGTTAGGTTTGATGGTTTAGTTCGGGTTATGTTTAAAAGATATCATACGCTTCAAGTGTAGAAAGGAAACATATACAACACTCTTTATCCATAAACCATTTATCTTCCTAAATTAAATATATTACACTTATCTTATTGCCTCACTAACTTAATAGCTATATATATATTATAAAAATAACTATAAAATATCGATATTTTTTATCAAGTTTACGCAAAATATATATATCGATTAATATATATATATATTTAAATATAGTTTGATATATAATTATAACAATTGTTAAATATTTTGAAAAACTAAACAAAATACTAAATACATATCATACCTATAATACTACCTAACTGACTAATATTACTAGCATATCCGCATTAACATAATGTAGAAATAAATAATTAAAAGTTTTCAAAACTTTCCAGCAGAAGACTATATCCTATACTATCAAATAGCCAATTCTCAATCTTACTTTTAATTACACACAACCGCTCAAATATATTAACGTTAACATATTATTATTATTATTAAATTAGTGATACATTATTAAATTATTGTAATATTATTGTATTTAATTTTATAAATTATATATTATTTTAAATTTAATTATTATATTATTTAAATATTTTATTCAATTTTCAATATTACTAAAATCATATTATTATATAACTATTTACATTACAACTTATATATGGTTGGAATATAATGAAGATAAGGAGAACCGAACTGTCCATACTGCCAATAAACTATACGCACTACAAACTACCATACTTCACTAAACACACTACACACTACATACTACACATACACAGACAACACAACACGAACTACAGCAACGAATTAGAATTGATTAGAACACTTTAGCTATAGATACAGAGTTAGCGCGAGTAGCAGGATCATGAGAGAGAGTGAAACGAAGAGGAGAGACTGGACTTGAGCACCGAAGTAAGCGAGACCGAGAGATGAAAATTATGGTTCAAATTGTGAAAGTATATATTGGCGTATGAGGCTGTGATGGCACATTTTGACCAAATGCCAGTATTGAGAGTTGATTAAATGATAAACTCTTCCAACGATATGGCCAAGGCATTGATGAAATTAAAATAATTCATAATAATTATATTTTTTTAAATGTGCAAAGACTATTTTTTATCCTGAGCGTTACGTTTTTCCTTTTTTTGTTTTATTATATTCGTTGTACGCGGCTCCTTGCATTAGGTAATAAAAATACGAACAATTTAGAAACAGGTAATTTTTTAAGTGTTGTCTGTAATTTTATTTTATTTATTTTGAACGATGGTAAAGCGTCGTAAATAGGGTTTTTACAATCCCTCCCAAAAGATAACAAGGAAGTAGAGATCGTTTTTTTTGATTCCTTAGAAACTGGGGTTACTTATTCTTCTATAAACTTAAAATCACTAAATAGAGTCGATTATATTTGATAGCGTTCAATGACAGAGATTGATATTCCCTACTAGTTGTGACGCGTTCATGATAAAATTAATCATTCATTGTAACCTAACACATTGAGCTGTATAGTCTAAGTTGAAGATTAAACCGGTAAATGATCTAATAAATATTAAATATGCCTCTTACTTTCTTTGTAAATTTCTCTAGATTAATATTAAGGAAATTAAATGAATATCAGAAAAAAATATTTAGGGAGCTGGAAGCAAAAAGTATAACCCCTATATTGCATTTGTTTCTTTAATATTTGACAGGAGTTTGTCATATATATTTCATTATTTATTATTATTATTCATTATTTATTATTTTTATATTGGATTTTTTATTAATTATTATTATTATATTATATCATTATTATTAATTATATTAATATCTTATATTACTTATTATTATTATTATTATTACTTATTATTTCTACAGAAATATTTAAAGCATTGATTTTCGAAACGACAGCAACGAATACTGAAGGTTTTAGAAGTGCGTGCGTTTTTGGTAGAAAATATTTTAGAAATAGATCTTCTCTGTTTACCTTGTAGACATCACATATATGAAATCATTCTTAGAGCAGCTTTCGATGAAAAGATGGGCAACATTACAGGTCCGATTGTATTATTCTTTGAAAGATTTCAAAACGTGCGGTCTGGAATCAATTTCCTAATTCCCGACCAGGGATTAAAAGCCAAAATGTCAAGGGACACTTGAATTAGGGTGATGTATCTCGAATTCTTGACTTTTATTTGGTATTACTGATGGGATTTGCAGTCAGTCCCTTAGAATATGGATTTATATTTGGGAATTTTCTAGAATTAATAAATTTTTCCTTGGCGATGCACCATCTCGTGGAATATCTCTAAGTATTCCAGCCTCCAGGGGACATACATCATGAGAGGTGGATGGCAACTGCTATTGTTGCTTCAAAATCTTTCTATCTTGTGATAAATTTGTTTCATAACCACGAAAGTAAAAAGCGGTCTGGAATATTTGCATTTTTTCTGGTCAGTGTCTATATCAAAGCATAGTTTTGTGCGCCTTGTGTTGCAAAATCATTGTATCTACATTTCAGAGTTATTTCAATTTTTTTTAATATTAAGCTTGATAGATTGGTGGCATCTCTTGTGTCGTTTTACAAAAACTTAGGGAATAGATTTATTTATTGAGCCTAGTTGTCGCATAGCTTTTTTGTCCAATTTTTCATGTGAATCGAAAATATGAAACTGGTAAATACTTTTAATCGTGAGACAGAATGCTCAAAGGAAATTAAGAGGCCAATACAATTAGAAATCGTTAAAATATATTATTATTATAATATTATATATTATTATTATATATATATATATATATATTTTATGGATATATGATATAGTATTATATATATATATATATATATATATTATATATATTATATATATGGACAGAAGTAACTTTCTTACCGTATCGATCTAGTACATTTTGCAATATTCAAAAATTCTGATTATATAGCATAATTTTCAAAACTGAACTAAAGCCAGAAAATGAGAAAAGTACGAAAAGTGTTAATTTTAAATATAGTGAAGCAACTTTTATATATATAGGTTAGTATATGATATATATAGTATAATATATATAGTGATATAGTATATTATATATATATATAATATATATAGGTATATTATATTATATAATGATATATATATATATTTTATATATATATTATATATTATTATATATATATATATTATATATTATTTATAGTATATATAATGTATCATGCGATCATTCATCAATTCATCACGGGAAATACTTTAGGAATACATTCCAAGAAATTTTATAAATCTTTGTCGCTCTTTTCCCAATAATAATTTGAATAATATAAAAAACTATACCAAATATCCAGTAGAATGCTTTTTTGAATTGTCCTCTTTGAGTGGGTATTGAGATTAACTTGTGACCGATAATTAAGAGAAAATATTGTATATTAAAAGTTAAATATAATGTAGGCCTAACTTCAGACACTTAGTTAGCTACATGTTTATTTCTTATTATTTACTTTTTTTTACGTAAGGTTAGGTTTTGTTAGGTTAGGTTAGGTTTAGGTTTTAGGTTAGGGTTAGGTTTAGGTTAGGTTAGGTTAGGTTAGGTTAGGGTTGGGTTAGGTTAAGTTAGTTTAGGGGTTAGGTTAAGGTTACTTTAGGTTAGGTTGGATTCCTTTGGTAGAAACTGAAAATTCACGTGTACGAATGTTTGAACAAACTGGCTGTACGAGTGTTGGAATACGTTCTGTTGAACAAATTACAATGTTTATTGTCTATGGAGAGTGATGCATTAATTATTATTCAATGGTCTTGTCTGTCTCAACTCGAGGAGAGCTAATTAGTTTGCAATGCCTAACATTTTCTTATTCGTCCAATTAATTGGAAATATTGCAAAAAACTTAAAAGTGACCAGTCACTTGAACAAAAATTTCGTATATGTCACTTACACTGGATTTCTGCTAAATATAATAATCCATGAGTAAAAATATAAATTTATAGTTTAATTTTTTTTGTAAAAACAAATGAAGCTACTTTCGCTCATTTTTTGGTGTTTTTTATTTTCTTTTAATTTAACTTCTATTCATCTTAAAATTAATTGTTTTTATAATTTTATTATCGATATATAATCGATATAGCAGTAATCAGCAATCGATTACGATAGGTAAGAAGTTAACCTTTAACCTATTATATATGATGTATAGGATATTATATATATATATATATATATTTATATATATATATATATTATATTATTTATATATATATATTATATATATATAATTTAATATATAGTATAGTATACTATAGTATTATTATTATATATATATATATATTATATATAATTAACAACGGAATTGAACAGTTCTTTTCAGTGAAAACCAAAGGGTTTTTCAACCAATCTAGCTTGAATGACGACTTCCTTAAGACAGGTCCATAATTAAATTGAAATTGAAAGTGAGAGAGAGGCCAAGTTTATGGAAGATTATAATAAATTACTTACGAAAAACGAGCAAAAAAGGATACAGAAATATGATTGCAGGTGTAAGTGATTTCCGCAGCAAGTTTTTGGGTAATAATAAAGAAAAGTCTTTATCTCAATGATAAACTTTTTAGTGTAAATAAGCGATTTTCACATTTTTCTCGGAAAGTGTTAGTCGTACGAGAAAAAATGTCAAATGATAATATGTGCAATAGATCTACAACTTTAGTACAATATATTTCTGCATACACTTAATATTTCGATAGATAAATAAATAAAAGTGATTTTTTTACTGTGACATTTTTATTTTTTCGACTTTCAAGGTCCCAATTGAGCTGAAATTTTACACAAATGTTGTTTTTCTCAGAAAATGGATCGAAACTTTTGGCTAGTGCGAAAAAAATTTAAACTTCGAAAATAAGTGATTCCTTTACTTAATATATATATATATATATATATAATTATTATTATATATATATATATATATATATTATATATATAGTATATATATATATATATATATTAGTTATTATATATATATTATATATATTATATATAATATATATATATGATATACTATATATTATATAGTATTAATATTATTATATATTATATATATATTATATATATATATATATAATAATATTATATATATTATAATATATATTTATATTATATTTATATATAAATATATATATTATTATTTATATATATATAATATATATATTATTTATATATTATATATTATATTATATTATATATATAATTATTATATTATATATATTATTATATATTAATATATATATATATATTAATATATATATATATATATAGTTTATATTATATATTATTATATTTATACTATATTATATAATATATATTATATATGATATTATATATAGTATTTATTATATTATATTATATATATATATATACTAATTTATAATATATATAATATGATAAATTATTTATATTATTATACGGTAATCCTACAAAATTAAAGAAAGGTTTTAAAAAAAATAAATAAGAAATATAATCTTTAAATTGCAATTGATTTATAATATTAAACGCGTGCCTTTCAATATTCCAAAGGTAATAACAATATTCTGGTGCTATTATGATAGTAAAGGTATGTAAACTTTTTTTCTTTTTATTATTTAAAAACTAACATCATAGATACTGCTGAGATAATAAATATATAATATATAATATATATTTATATAATATACTAATATTAATAATATATTTATTATATATATATATATTTATATTTTTGTTATATTCTATATAATATATATTAAATATAATGATGAAAATAAATGGAAAATAATTAATTATTTGTTTTATTTATAACTTAATTTAGAAGTCACTAAGCTACTATAATCAAAATAATCAGGAAGTAAACAGAATATTTTGATTTAACCCGAACTTTTTATATCGGTTGGGACTAGCTTATCAATGTAATATTTCCTAGTTCATTTTCAACATTAATACTTGAATAAACTCTGAATATATTATGTGTAATCTTTAGCATTATGTCAATAATCTACTTTCATGTTAAGGTAGGAAATAGGCATGATATTCAGTGGACTAGTTTTTATTAGAGAGGGTAACCTCTATTTAAATGGAAATGTTCTTTACCTGTGTTTGCGGCTAATTTTTATTAACTTGTTATAGTTAAAAACCAATTTTAAAATTGTTTCCTTTTGCTATATAACTTTAAACTTCTTCATGAGTGTTTTTGTGAGTGAATTTTTACTTACTTTTATTGTGTCCTTTTAACGTTTCTTTTATTAAGAAATATTTAATTAATAGTATTCTTTGAGTAAGCCTTTAACTGTTATAATATTTCATTTTCTTCTTCCTTTGTTTCTTCTTATTACTAGTGTTTTAATAAAAAAACAAAAAAAAAAAACTACATCCTTGAAATGATACTTGTTCTTTTCATTCTAAAGGCATTTTCCTTTTTCAGCCCTTGACATTTTAGCGTTAACTGTTAATATTCATATCTGAGAGAGATAAAAAAATACAGTTAGATTTACTTCCGCAATCCCTGTTATGATATTAATAGTTTTAGGACCACAATCTTAACATGAAGTTCAGGCTTATTATCTTTTTTCATTCTTAAGATATATATTGCCTATACTACTCTTGTCTTAGAAACATAATTTGTCTAATTTCTCCTCAAAACAGCCTTTTTTTTCACAGCCAATAATATATACGAGTTATATATTTTCTTCTTGAAGTCCTTTGAACAAAAATTTTTCTAGACTTTATCTTCTAAACGAATCACTATCATTTAAACAATTATTACCCCCTTCTGTGAAAATATTGTATAATTCTTAACCTAGTATTGCCTTAAATATCTATATATATTTATATATATTATATATATAGTTATAGTTATGTATGATTATTTATATATATATGATATGATATTATTATATAATATATATATATATATAATATATAATATATATTATATATTATATATATATATATATTTATGTGTGTGTGTGCGGTGGTGTGTGTGTTGTTTGTGTGTGTGGTGTGTAGGTGTGTGTGTGTGTTGTTGTGTGTTGTGTGTGTGTTGTGTGTGTCGTGTGTGTGTGTGTGTGTGTGCTGTGTGTGCGTGTGTGTATTTTTTAACTTTCTAAATGCTCTATGTTAAAGAATTCGGTGATGAAGAAATCTTTTTAACTGCATGAATTGGATTGCTTTAAAAGCTGCTTTAATTCAATATATAAAAAGAAAACACTTTATAACTTTGGTATTAAGAGTTAATTAAGGCATTATACATTTCTACATATAGTAATACTTTTAAATACTGCTTGAAATTAAATATTAATCAGTTATTGCATTCTATAAGCAGGGATGTTTGGTAAGTTGATATATGCTTGCATATACAGTGGTAGTATATCATCACTAACGATACATATGCGTCTACATACACACATAGCATTAAAATATTATATATATATTCTATATTTATATTATATATATATATATATATATATATATATAATATTATATATATATTATAGTATATATATATATATATATATATATATATTATTAGTATATATAATTATATATATATTAGCATAATTATATATATATATATATATTATATATATATATTATATAATATATAAATATATATTTATATATATTTATTATATATATATTTATAGTATATATTATTATTTAATAATTATTATATATATTAAATATAGTATAAACTACCCAAATATCAAAGGGGATTTTTAAAAAAATTTTTTTATTTCATTATTATGTTAAATATTTATATGGGGGTGGTTGTGAAATTAAGTTTACTTCGTGCTTTCGTGAAATGTACACATGTGCGCGCGATCACCTTCACGCAAATATACAACACGACAATAATTAACACATTTATCTAACACACATTGTTCACAACTTTCTACCTCTTCATTACAGTAAAACTTAGTAATAGATGAAATGATAAAGGAAGAATTTAAAACTCTAATGTCGTTCAATTATATTTATTCGATTCTTCTTTTCAACCTTGCCTAAGAAGACCCACATGACTCCCACTAAAGCAGCACAAATGAAAATGACCCATACAGAGTAAGAATAGACACTGCCCCATATATGCTTGAAACTGTTAAAAATAGGGGAAAGAAAAGTTTTATAGACCGTAGCGGTGTTGCGTATAAACGAAATGGCTTAGCAATCAAGTCAGAGTTGACAGAATTGAATAAAAAAGAGTAAGAATGCATGGAAATACTCATTTTTATTTATTATATCTACCAAATTGATTTAATTTGTTCCCACTTCGATTAATTCCAGAATTCATCTAATCTTGTTTGAGTTTCTTTTATATTTTCATTCTCCTACTTACACTGAAAGACAATTCTAAACCTTAACCCCGAAAACCTTTTTTTTGTGTTTGTTTGTTTTTGTTTGTTTGTTTCATCTTTTACCAGTACACTCCAAATCATTCATTTGCAAAGTTTCATCACACATTTACTTGTAAACTGGTTTTAGCTATTATGATTCATTATTCGAACTATTACCAAGAGAAAATAAAAATCCGTAATATTTCTATTAATAAGTTTACAAATTAAAATTTTCTATCTAATTATTAATAAAACGAAACTAAAAAAGGTTATAAACTACTGAAATTAATTAAAAATTTAATTTTAATTCTAAATTCTAAAAAAATAATTAAATTTAGATCGAATTTTATTAAAAATTCCTGTCAAAATGATTTTATAACCTTTAAAGAAAAAAAAAAATAAATTTGTTTTCTTCTTATTTGTCTTGATTGCTCACAGATTTTTGATAATGAAATAATCAAAGGGAAGTGGATAGTGAATATATTTTTCCATTTGCAAATGAAATTAATTTTCAAATTTCATCGAATTTTAGTGTTCCTTATATTGTAATTGATTAATTTTTTATTAGGATATTATTGGACTACAGCAAGGTTTTAAGATTATAAGTTTTTTAAATCTATTTGTTTTTACGTTTGTCATAAAGTGTATTAATATCTCCATGAATCTGATTGCTTATATCCAATATTTCCTGGCGTCTATAAATTCGTCACTTCAACATTATTCAATTTGGCTTTTAAGATTATTCTGGAGAATTGTTCTTTATTAAAAAATAGAAAGTCCGATTTATATATTAAAGCGGACATAATATTTTAACAATATCCTATAATAATGGTCCACCATTATAATCTATAAAAGGTATACTTAATATACAACTGGGGTTTCGAAATTTAAATGTTAACTCAACAATCTTCCTTTACCAGAGTTTCTAGTAATGTTTTATTTCAAATGTTACTCAAAAGGTTCAAGGCAGATAATCGATATGAGCCGTCTATTTTTTTAAAACGGTATTTTATACTAGTTTACATATTTTGTATATTATTGTCACGTGGGCCTACTTACATATTTATTCGTACTTTAGTGAGGCATTTCTTCTTTTTTAATATTTGTACACAATTTACATATTGTAATTAAATTTTCTTTGGATTTTCACATTAGTGACGGTCCTTTTCACGCATTACATTTATTTGGAGTATTTGTTATTAAATATTTACTCCTGACATTTCAGATTTAGTTTGTCATCTATTGTTGGGAAAAACTTTTAAACTTTCATAGCAAATAGATTGATATATTCTTGAAACTGTTTTTTGCAAAAGAGATAAAAATCTAGCAGTTGCGCACACAGGAAGAGTTCAATGATTTTTATGAGGGATTTGAACCTACCTAAGGATTTAGAGTGTTTTTGGTTCCAGACAGAAATAAAAAAAATCTTTCAACACTAAATATGTTTTAATATTGTATCGTCAAATAGTGCGAGGACTGATATCTTGTTTTGGTAAAGGCTAGTCAATGACATTTTGTTCTAAAATCCCACGCCTAACAAAATAGTATAAGATCGAGTATGGTCTTTCTGACTTTAGGTTCTTCATTGACTCCTCTAAAGAAGTTTAAAGGATGTTTTTCTGCACAATCAAAATAAGCATGTCTTCATTCCTGAAGCTCATTTTGCCCATTAACCGGAGACGTCCGAAACTGAAAGAAACTTTTGGTTAATTTCAAGTTTTAAAACTTCAAATGGCGGCCATGTGGAGATTTCAAAATTATATTTAAGTATATTTCTAGGGCAGCAGACAGCATACACATAAATTGCATGTTTTTGTATGAGTAGAGCAGACACTGGGATGTAAAATCTAACTTGGATGAAATTTGTTGACTGGATCAAAAATTGTTGTAGTATGTCACTGATTCAACACTCAATGGTGTTCTCTGTAAACTTCTTTGACACGAACTATTTCTGCAGTTTACCAATTCCCGATAAATATTTCTGATATATGTGTTTGATGATCTAACATACATAAATCTAACAACCACTGTCCGAGTATATATTTGCGGTCTTTTCACTTTGAATCTCTGTGTGACTAAAGATCGATCGGTCACTACACATTAAAGTAGAAATACTTTACTTTTAATTAGAAACAGTTATTAAACCATCTAGACCTTGTCTGATGTCCTTCAAAAAAGTTGGCAAACATCTTTTCCATTTATAAAAATATTAAAGACTTGGTGGTTTTACTCTCCGCCATACATAGATGTTACTGAGGTAGGCCATGTCTTGGTCCATGAATTCTGATGATTATATTTGGGTAATTATATAATGCTCTTATAGATTGTGAGGCTCGCTTTGTTGTGTGTACTCTAATTATTCCTTAGCTAAGACTGTTCTGCCGCATCATAATTCTCTTCAGTATCTTCGCGACTCATTTTTCGTGACAGACCTCAGCTTCTAGTTACGGTATTAGTTCAAGGTTTTCTGCTTTTTCATAAGGCATCATATATATATATTGCATAGTTAGGACGGCTTGATTGTCGTACTCTGGCTACACCTATAGAAGGACAGAAGAGGGCAGTTTTGAGGTCAGGCATATTGAGTGTAATTGCTCCTCAAGCTTTCACCTCTCATTACTGCCTCCCCTCATCTTTTGCAAATATCCTTATATTAAATTATGTAGTAATGCTCATTAGTTCTCTTTGTAGTTACCGCTCCCGATGTTCAGTTTATTTATTCATTTATTATTTTATTTATTGTCATTTCATCTCTATTATATTTATTCTATTCCCATTATTATCCAATATTGATACAATCATCAATCTTAATTCTCTAACTAAATATTAATTATTAATTAGTTTAGTTTCAAATTTTTATTGTTTTATAGCGCTTATTTATTGACTTATTAGTGGATGTTATTTGATAGGTTAATCGTTTTAATTGGTTTTTATATTGTTATATTTATGTATTTAGTATTAAATCTATATTTACTTGTAAAACACTATTATTTTATATATAATCTTTTCAAAAAATAGCCAGTTTTTATTTATTTATTATAAATTAATTATTTCAAAGGTATTTAAACTTCAAAGATTTATGAAAAATCTAATAAAGAGTCATATAAAAGTATAGAGACATTTCTCCATATATAATTTATACTATTATCTTATCTATATTTTATGGAATTCAATGAAGTTCTGTCAATGAGTTATTCATTATTGCGGGTCTTGTTGCGCCATTATTTGAGTATCATCCTCCACGATCAGGTTGCATATTCCAAGAAGATATTTTCTTTAAGTAGATGTTTTACTCTAAGCACCGAAGGTAGTCTTATTCATCTTCGTAATAAAAGAAAATATCCGTGGGCATATCTAACATATAATGATCGAGAGAGTTACTTACTGAGAGGATAATGTGCAAGCAAGGGCAACTTCTGATCGTGGTGTTTAAATATCTTTGTTTTATGAATTAGAAATATGTATGGAGCAATACATACGTTATTTGTTTGATAAAAATACTCAGTAATGAATATATGTTATTTAGAGATATTACTATTAATACATGGTGCCCCCTCCGTCCTCCTTTGACAGTTTGAATTCTCTTTGTTTGTGCAATGTCTTCAATAGACTTGTAGACTTTGCTTTTTTTTTAGTGTGAGTACAGCTAATTGGAGACTGAGTGATATTCCCATATAATATGACTACATAACCTTCCACCAAGGCGATTCTAATATTTAGTGTTACATAGTTAAAACTTAACAGCATTGGTTGCACAATATTAAAGGAGTGTATCATTTGTGTTTAGTCAGTAAAAACCCTGTCACAAATCATTTTCAGTATTTGAGCAAATTCTTTTTTTATATTTTTATTACTTATTGTCATATCGTGTCACTGAATTATACGAAAAACATAAATATAAATTACAATTATAATTGCATGTTGAGCATAGGTGTGTGTGTTAATTTTAATCGAGACGTGAAGGAAAATTACAGCTGATCATTTAATACCAACGAAAGCATTTAAATATTCATATAATTATTATTATTTACACAAGCTTTATATATAAATGTAAATATAGCAAGTGATTTACAAATAGGAAACCATATGAAACCATATATAGGCAAAAAAAGAGAATGGTGAAATACATGCTGATTTGGAAAACATAAGGGCAGAAACTCAAAATAGTACTTTCAGAACGAAAACAACTCTCTCTCATGAGTTTAAAGAGGTGTAAAGGGAATTGGAGAATCATGATAAACTTAAAAAAATATATATGATATAGCACGATAAGATAGCAGGTTCATAATTAGACAACATCAATAAAAATTAAGACCAAATCATTTCAGTATTCCTAATAAATCACCATTTTAGAAATATAAAGAATTAACTCACCATATAACGTTTTCTGAGACTCACACACTTCCTTGTGATATACTATATATGCTATAACTTTATAATAAACTTGTGAACGCTGAGACTTCTCCTGAAATATTTTACTCTCTTTAATATTAGAGGCTTACCTTCATTAGGATGAATAATTAATAATATATATTATTATTAATGTGAGAGAAGACATTCACATGAGCAGGTTAATCGTATTTTGCGATATTTATCTATCGTTTATATACCTATTCGCTTAAGTATACTTATATGCGACTATTATATTATATTATATATAGTAGTACTAAATTAATAACTTTTCTTATATTATAAAATATAATAACTCACAGGAAATTTTATGTGATTATATAATATAATTATACTTAAAAATGAATTGTATAAACAATGCTTACCTAAATTTTACTATAACACAATAAACAACTAAGATGTATTATATTAGTCTATAAAATCATTAAGATATTATTAGTGAAATATAATATATACCCACATCCTTCCTTCCATTAAAATAATTATGTGATCCGGAATTATATATATACTGCTGATAAAATTAAGATTTACTTCCGTGAAATATATATTTATAATGATATACTTTATTTGAGCAATTTATATATATTATCCTATCTTTTGAGGTACAGTATTTGATTAAGTGATAGTTTATAAATTAGATTTAAAATATAATATATTACTACGACAACTACTATACTATATAAATTGCATTCCACTTCTCTATCTTATGATTTAACATTTCATATATATATCTGATTCTGAAATACCATTAGAGTATGTATATATTATAACATAATTAAATAATTATATGTTATTTTATTTTTAACTGTTAAATGATTTCCAATAGAAGATAAAAAAATCCAAAAATGTTAATATATCTTCTTGTCTTTAGAAAAAAAATCTATTTATTATTAAAAATTTAAATTGTGTAAAACATAACAGTAATAATATTACTATACTTGCATATATACCTATACTATTATTTCTAAATTATATGATTACTTATGACTTATTATATCTTATTCTATAATTATCACTCATTTTTATTAATCTTCAGAATTATTAATAACGCTAGCACCGTACAAGTAGCGCCGGAGTGTGACTTTCGACCGCTGTTTTGACTTAAGCTATGCTTGTCAATATCGTGTTAAAATTTTATAAATAATATCACATATACACCTTTTTTAAAATAAATTTTCGTTAGTATTACCACCCACCGTCTGTTCTATAAAAGCCCACTTATTATCGTACTTAGCCGTCATTATTCACATAATTTGAGGACGTTGTTCTGCCACTTCTCTTTGTTTTCTGTTGTTTCTGTGTGTGTGTTAAGCTAAAATAGGGTGGAGTTCAGCTCATGAAATGAGTCTGAATTAATTCAAATTCTCCTTACTCCTTACGGTACTACTGACACTTATATTTTTCACCCATCTTTCTACGAGGTCCTGATAAGTATGACACGGTTCGGGGATGCACATCTTTGAATGAGTGATCGATTAGTTTTCTCTCAAACAAAATAATATAAAAATATAAGCTATAAATAAAAATAAAAAAAAAGCAGAATTAATTTAAGCAATTATTAGTTATATAATTATTTTCATTATTCTTTATATATAATAATGTTGTTGTGGTGCAATACTTATATGCGAATGCCCATTTTCTGTGCCATTTATCAATTTAGTCCACTATTTTTTGTTGCCTTGGTGCACAGTACCTTGCAGTCACTTCACTACCCACTAAATAAGACTGCAACTACTTACATACGGAGAAAATGAAGGATAATGCCATTAAGATAAATGATTGAAAATATACCTATTAAATAGCTAACGAAATTAATTAACAAACATTAACTTTAAAAAGCAATTACATTATTATATCAATTTCTATAATCTAATATAGGCTTAGTGGTATTTTTTGTAAATCATTTTGGATAGCGCACATCTTTAACTCGCTTGGTTATATAGCCATTTTTTTTGCTGTCAATAGTCACCCGCCAGGACCAATTAATCAAAAAAAAGGAAAAATAATTAACAATAAAAAAAAATAGATAATCTAGGCATAATAATAATTAAACATATTAGCAATTTTGTTATAAATTTGAGTGCTAAATCATTAAATTTATTCTTTTTAATGAAAATTCAATTAGGTATAGATAAATAATATCATGTAATGTTTTATCCATACATAATGCATGTCAAACTTCTCAGTCACCCTAATTACACTTCCATTTAGCCACCCCCATAAAACCACCCAGTCATTCCTTCCTAGAGTCAACTTTTCGATAAATTCGCTTTATTCGAGATGATTCCTTCCTCTGACCATCCACTTCTTCCATACTTTCCTTTTCCACTTTTCTTTCTCCTTATGTCTTACTGAGTACCAAATCCAAGGACTCTACTCCTGGCTCTTCATCCTCAAGCTCTTACTCTACATAGGTTATGTTATTTAATAAAGTGTTTCTCTTAATCTTACCGTTTTTTTATACTCACACTCATGTTGTAGCAACAACGCGCTGAAAAATGAATTTTTTTTAACGAAACACAAACAAATGTAAATATCTATTTTTTTAATATTTACAATTTCACCAAGGACATAGTATATTATCAGAGTACAATCATTAATGCTCAAAATCTATGGAAAAATATTTTTCCATGTATCTCTAATACTCATTTTTAGAGATAATAGGCTCAATATGAAATGAACGGCGCGATCGAAATATAGTCCAGAGTCAACCTACTACTAATTCTCTCTTTTACGGTATATACATATATGTATATTATATATATATAATATATCTATATTACACTATAATATCTATAATATATTATTACTTTCAATTAATTAATATAAAATTAACACCGTTCTGTGGAAATCTGTCATTTTCTTGCAATGAACTAGATTATCTATTATAGAACCACAACCCATTATTTTACAATATAATGAGTATAACTTCAATATAATACACTTGTAACAATATAAACTACATATACTATATATATCTATTATACTACTAATCATAATAGTATCATATATATTATATATAATATAAAATATATATATATATTATTACTACACTACTTATTAGTATTATATATATAATACATAAATTAATAATAATATTTACCTTTATAATATATAGATATATATATTATATATATATTTATAATTATACTATATATATATAATATTATATATAATTAATATAATATTTAAATATATATTAATATATATTATATATAATATTATTACCATGCAAAATTTTCAGTAAAACTCATTGCATAAATGAAACTTTATTATCTACTGTAATTTTATATTTGTTTCTTTTTTCTTTTTTAATTATAGAATTATATATAAATTCAGTACATATACTTATAATACCTAATATAATACTATATTACTATTATATTATATATCATATAATTTATTTATTTATATGTAGTATAATAAAATTATACATATATAATTATATAGTATATATATATATCATACATTATATATAACATCCTTATATAATATTTATATAATATACTTATACTAATTATCATATTCTATATACTAACTGCACATTTGAGGAATATTTTTTTCTATCTTTCCTCTTTGTTTCTCTCTCTATCTCTCTCTCACCTCTCTTCTCGTCTGTCCTTTCTCACGACTCCCTCCTCCTTCTCCCGCCCTCCTCCTTCTCCTGCCTCCTCCTCTCCTCCCGCTCCTCTCTTTCTCTTCTCTCTTCCCTCTTCTTCTCCCTCTTTTTCTCTTTCTCTCTTTCTCTCTCCTCCTCTCTCTCTCTCTCCTCTTCTCTCATCTCATCTCTATCCTCCTCCTCCATCTCTCTCTCTCTCATCTCTCTCTCTCCTCTCTCTCTCTCTTCTCTCTCTCTCTCTCTTTTTTTTTTATTTTCTTTCACTCTCTTCTTCTTTTATCCTATCTTAAAAAATCTTTTGACTACTACACCCCCTACCGCTCTTCATCTCCAGACTCTCATATGCTTCACCACTCTTTTTCCCTCTGACTTGTCGCTTCAGATTTCACAACCATTCCATGCTTCATCATCATGCCATCTCCACCATCCTCATCTATTTCTCCCATATAGCAATACTTTATCAGTCTCGTCATCTTACATCCCATCCTTAATACTTCCTCTCCTTCCAATCTATACTTCTCCTACTCATCTTCTCGTCGTTTGATCTATCAAAATTCTCTCATACTGTCTTTCTCTCTCTTTCCTCCCTCTCCTCTTTTAATATATCTACTATTCTCTAATTCTTTTTTATTTTGGTCCTCTCATTATCCCTAACTTTTCTTCCACCTTTCTCCTTTTTCTCTCGCTGTTTCTGCTTTACTCTTTCCTCTCTCTCACCCCCTCATCTCTCTTTCTCCGTCTCATAATCTCGTATTTTTCTCCCAACTCTCCCTCTATCATCTACTCACTTTTTCTCCACAACATTCCTTCATCCCTCCTCTCTATTCTCTTCCTCTCTATATCTCACTGAATCGATTCGTTATAGTCTCCATCCAATCTCTCTCTCAACTCAACCTCTCATCTCTCTCAATCACACCTCTTTTCTTTCCTTCCTACGAGTCATACTCTAGCTCTCTCACATTTCCACATCCATCCTCTCTTCTAGACTTCACATAATCTTTTTTCCGACATCTCAAGCTCGTACTAACTACAAAATCTAACTCTCTCTCTTTTTCTCTACTCTTTTTTTTCACAACATCAATTTCCTCATTTGCTCCAATCCCATTGCCTTGAAAGATGGGAAATAGTCTCTTTCCTTCCCATTTATGCTCTCATTTACCTTCTTTTGTTTGCCTTTAACACTCGCTGAATCATCCATCTCCACACCAACAAACACCACACACGAAAACCTACGCTCTGCTACCACTGAGAAATAAAGTCTAAGCTAAGCTAAGAAATGATAACAGTATTATTCAATTAATATTTCATCAGCTTAAATTTGAAATTCGGCTTCAATTCTTTTAACTTTTCATCTCAAGGTTAAAGGTCCACTACTTATTAATTAATGAAATAAGTTATCACTATCTTAATAAGTGAACC